>MU756858.1:57683-95898 GCA_026770625.1 Nicotiana glauca
TGAGTGAAAACCTCTAGAACATTCTGCCCTTTTTCTTGCCTATAAAAGGCAGGCCTAGTGCCTTCATAAAGAGGGTTTTGAACATCTGAAAATTCCTAAAAACTCTCCAGCTCTTAATTTCCCCCTCAAAATCTTTTTCTTCAAGTCTGAATTTCAAATTTGAATTTAAAATCCCAAGAGGTTCAAATTTGAAGTGATCTAATTCTAAACCTTTTTAGATCATAGTTTTCTGCAAAAATCCAAAAACAAACGAAAATACAGTAGAAAAATCCAAAAATATACTGTTACATTGAAGCTTTGTTTTAGTTTAGTTGGTTAATCTAGATCCCTAGTGTTCTGGACTCAATTTTAAGTCATTTTGGGATTCATTCAAGTTATTTTGGGTGCTCCTAATTGCTGAGGACTTTCTGGAGTTGCTGGGTTCAATCTCAAGCTTATTTGTGTTCATACAAGTTGTTTTTTCTAGTTGATCTACTGATTTCTGCTTGGTTTAGAGTTTCTCCTTCTACTATTGGATCTATTTCTTGGTTGCTGTGTGATCTCGAGCTCGCTATTGCTGACTGATCATGTTGATTGTTGCTACTGTTGCTGACTACTATTTATCCTTGTTGATTTGATACTCAGGTACACTTCCTCAACTTAGGAGTTCTGGAACAGAAATCGTTGTGTATGCATGACCTTGAAGTTCTCTGATGAAAGAATACCAAATTTTCTATTTGAATTTGTCTTGGTAGTTACTATTAGTTTTAATACTAGTAAAATTTGTTTAAACTATACCTATTTGTAATTAAATGGACTGTCTAGACAGGACTGTTGACATTAATTGGGACTATAATGTGGCTGCTAATTCATATAGAATTGTTTAGTATTCAGTGACTTAACATAGTCGTTTTTGGTAATTGTTTTAGCTTTCAATATTAAGCAAGCAGCATAAGGAACTGATTTCAGATGTTCACTTGTAATTAGCAACTGACCATTGTTACTTTAGTCACTCATCTCTAATATAATTCAGTTGGTCCATTTGTGTAGTAGGCCAAGTCAAAAACGGATAAGTAGATATTATGTTATTTGGATAATTTCAGAGTTGATCAAATCCTTGCAATTATGTTTTTAGATTGATAAACATGGTAAAGTTGTTTTAAATAACTGGGAATCAATATAGTTTGCAATTACACAGCTTTGTTGAATAGGCTTAGAGCCTGGATTAATGGTAAATTTGGGCTCATTGGAAGCCCAAGCAGCCTCACTGGTCTATTTGAAATTAATTGGGCTACTGGCGCAATGTCCCTTCAGCCTATTTCTTGTAAGGCTCAGGCTTGTTAGATCATGGCCAATTGTGCAACAACAGGTCCAATTTTCATGGCACCAGGTCCACGTCTGGACAGATCCATATATCAAAACTGGGCCAAACCTTTAAGGCCTAAAATAATTGCTAGAAGTCACAAACTCTTTAAAAAAATTGTATTAGGAATATGGGAGTTAATTTACAATATGAATTTGGGTTTTCAAGTTAGGTAGCAGGTTCAAATTACGAGGGTCCTCCCTTTTGTTTTAATCCGGACGTGAACTCGAGGCCCGAACTTATAAATTAAATTAATTAGACCCTTTAGAGATAAAAAATAAATAGAAAATCGTAGTTTGCTTTAGGTTGGCCTTTAAATAATAAAGTGAGATGAGCCTCGCCAAACAAAATGCATACATTACGGGGCCCTCATTAAATGTTCCTATTAAAATACTTAGAATTCGGGGCGTGCCATTTAGCTAATTTCACGGCCCTCCGCAAAGATAATAACTCGTTGGTCGCTTTAGGCGTGCTCTTAATAATTTTACATTCTTAAATACGGGTGTGCATTTCATGCAACCCAAATCCAAATCCAAAAATATTGAATAAGAATGTGTCGAGGATCCGGGTGCATTTCATGTGACGTGATCCAAAAATACGTTTTTAAATGATGTTCGCTTTCTTAAAAATTAACTAAAAGCGGTAAATGATCTTAAATTGCACTATAGGTTGGAGCATGTATAATAATTAGATTTTAGCCATTTATAATAATTTAAGCGACCGTGCTAGAACCACGGAATCCGGGGGTGCCTAGTACCTTCCCTCGGGTCAACAGAATTCCTTATTCAGAATTTCTGGTTCGCAGACTCCAATTGGGAAGTCAAAATTTCCTCGATTTGGGATTCAAGTTAAATCGGTGACTTGGGACACCAAAAGCCAATCTTATCCCAAGTGGCGATTCTAAAAATAAATAAATAGTCCCATTTCGAATAATGTCACTTTAAATGGAAAAACTCCCTTATACATTTATCCTTCGGGGTAGGTGTGTAAAAAGGAGGTGTGATAGCTCTGGCGACTCTGCTGGGGAAACGAACCCAGAATTTCGATTCAGTGTTCAAGAATTCAAGCTTAGTACAGTTGTTATATTTGGCTTTATCTGATTTTCTGCATGTTCCATGCTATATGTGCTAAATGTTTTACCGCTTTGATATTTGTTGAAATTGTATATATAAACTGTCGCGAATCCCTTCCTCTCTCTGAGTCTTATACATCAGGGAGAAGGGTGCACTTCGTGTAGCTTCTATTCTGTTTAGAGTCTTTCCCAATTTAGAACGATGTTTGGATAAGTTGCTAAGCCGGCGGAGCTTCTGTATCCCCGGTATGCTGCCTCCCCCTCGGCTCAAGTTGTTTGCTTGGTAAGCCAGGTCTAGATCAATAAACCTAGGTTTTAAACCTAGAAGAACAAAACCTCATGCTGGATCCCTAGTAGGTCATTTGTTTGCATTATGTGCATTTGACTTAGGGGACTCAACACAGGGGTTGGGTCCGTCTAGGACAGGTGACCTGAAATGAAAATGACCATCCTGATGCATCTTACGTACTACTTCCGCATTTATTTGCTCGGCTTTGCATGTTGACCGGCTGTGAAAACAGAGAAAAATAAGCAGTGTTAGGACTAAGTGAGGATGACCATTCATTTTGAAAAACCCAATGCCCAAATAGTACTGAAATGCTGCCGGATTTTTGAAAAATGAAAGGGAAAAGAGAAAAGTATTTGAAAAAAAAATATAGAAAGAAAAATTGTTGTTCAAAATAGTTTTTGGCAAACCTGCCCGACCTACGCTGGTTTGATTCTCACCGGATGTGAGATATGTAGGCAACCCTCATCGGGTCCAACCTCCCTTTTGCAAAAATAACCCAAAAATGTCAAAATTTTAATTTTTGTCAAAATAAGTCGGGTGATGCCATTCTTGCTTAAAATAAGCCGAATGTCGCAAAAAGGATGCCGGAAGACCGTTTTTTGCAAGAACAGCCACCCTGAGTCATTTTTAAATGGTTTGCGGGCAAAACCTTAAAATCTTCCTCCGATAAGTGATGAAAGGCCGTATTTGCAAAACCACGTCCCTGTTTTCTAAATAAAGAATTTTTTCACAAATAGCCATTTTTCCAAAATAAATCATTAAATTCCCCTAAATAAATGTGCAGGATGCTTCAAGTAACATCAAAACCTTCTCAGTCCTAAGCGAGATCCCCTTGAAACTCCATATGCGGTGGCATGATTTGGGAAAGGGAAGCAGAGATATTGTGATCAAAAATTTGGGCGGCCTCGTGGATTTATTGAACATCAAATCGAGGAAGGATATTATTGAGGCACTAATACCATTTTGGGACCCGACCCGTAATGTATTCCAGTTTTCAGATTTTGAACTCACACTTACATTAGAAGAGATTGCAGGATACGCGGGTCTCAACGGAAACCTCCGAGGTAGATACCCCTTATCCCCACGACCGGTAACTCTTCATAGGTTCTTGGATTTGTTGAACATCATTCGGGATATTCAAGACCCACATCTGGAGGAAAGTTGTTGTACATTGCATCTTTTATATCATCGGTATGGTTACCCAAAAGGTTTTGAAGAACCCAACACCGGCTTGACACATGTCGGGAATAAAGACAAATGGGAAGCCCGACGGGGATTAGCCTTCATAGTAGCCTTTCTGGGAGTGGTAGTTTGTCCGAGAAAAGATGGTCACATAGACCTCAGCCTGGTAGGAATGCTAGATGTTGCCATGAAAAAACCTACTAGCATAGTGGTTCACCTGATTGTAGCAGAAATGTACCGAGCTTTGACCAAATGCCTGGAAGGGGTGAAATTCTTTCAAGGTTGCAATTTGCTCTTACAGTTGTGGATACAAGAACATCTCTGTCACCGCACAGTCTATATGAACTACGATTTAACCGGGTTGAGTTGTATTGCAGAATTCGGGACCCGGGTGACAGGTATTGAGTTCCCTGAGGGTACTAAGGCCTGGTCGTCATGCTTAAGATCACTGAACAGATAAAGTTGAATGGGCTTATGGATGGCTTCCTGCTACTGAAGCTGTATACACATCAGCAGAGGTCTCTTATATCCTTTTGATGGGTATTCGCAGTATACAGCCTTATGCTCCTTACCGAGTTTTGCGATAGCTTGGAAGATTCCAGACAGTGCATAATGATGAAGACCTGAGTGAGCAAGTCATTGAGTTAGGCCCGAAGGCTGCATTCCCTAAAGGTAGAATCCGAAAGATATGGAATGAGTGCCGGTTCCTCGAGCCTAAAACCATAGTACAGGACCAAGCTAGCGGCGAGGTAGATCCCAAATATTTGACGTGGTTTGGTAAAAAGTTTCAAATCCCTGAGAGACCCGCTAAAAGGCCACACGTGCAACAATTTACTGATGGGGCTCAGGTTCAATGGGATTGGCAGGACAAGGAAAGGGAGTACCGAGCTAGAATAGGACAGTTGGAGCAACAAGTTCGAGATCTCTAATTCGACAAGAGTGTACAGGCTGCGGCCGATGAAGGTGATAAAAAGAAGTTAACTCAGGAAAATGAAGCAGTCAAAGCCCAAATTCGGCAAATGAAAACAGATGCCAGGAACCAAGAAAGAAGTCTATCTGATGAAAGGTTGATCAAAGGGCTGAAGAAACAAGTCTTGGAATGCCAGGAAGAATTAGAAAAATTCGAGGGAAACATGGAAAGACTTCGGGCACATTGGGCCAAAAAGATTGAAGAAAGAGCCCAATTTGTGCAACAAATGAAGAGAAACTACGAGGGAACCACTGCCAGCATGAAGAGAAAAATGAATACCCTGGAAGAAAAGGCAGCCCGGCGAGACAAAGAATTTCAGGCCAAGAGGGACCATTGCTATGGGTTAATTTCCTAGATGGTAAAGGAAATAAAATTGCTACAAGACCTTCACTTCCAGGACTTTTAGGTGCTAGAGGCTCGTACCCAACAAATAAGTCGACTCCTCCAAGAAAAGGGCTGAATCAGGGAAAGGATCAGAAGCATTGCCAACTATATTGTCATGAAGTGTCAGGCAGGTGAGCGAATGGGTCGTACCACGTCCTCTGCCTCAGTGATGATATTTGTTCTCCAGGTCATGAATGATTTAGATCAGTTGCAAAGGGGTCTTACACGCAGGCCCGCGGCGATGCCGAATGATGCCCCACGGGCCCCAGGATTTGAAGCTTTGATGTATTCTTAATTAATCGAGTCTGTATTTTTGCTTTTGAGTCTGTTCTTGTAATTTCCTTTGTTCAAGAAAAGAAAAGCAAAACAAATGGTCTAGTAGCATTTGTAATCGCAGTTGTTTATTAATGAAAAATTGAAATTTTCCAAAAATTGTTTTCTTGTTTTTGCATTTATTTGCAATAACTAAGCCTGGTCTGA
Source organism: Nicotiana glauca (assembly GCA_026770625.1). Classification (NCBI taxonomy): domain Eukaryota; kingdom Viridiplantae; phylum Streptophyta; class Magnoliopsida; order Solanales; family Solanaceae; genus Nicotiana; species Nicotiana glauca. Next base: position 63,403 of record MU756858.1, read on the forward strand.
TTCATGCGGGGCCATGATATGTAGGAATCTTATGTGCAATATACATAAGATTCAACTGTAATCCTAAGAAAAAGAGAAAAAGAGAAACGCGATGGAAATAAATGAAAGAAAAACAAGAGACAAAAAAGAAATGCAAAAGAAGAAAATAAGGCATTGAAGAAAAACCACGGCCAAGAAAAGAGCGGAAAATGAAATAAAGAGAGAAGAAGGAAAAGAAAATGAGAGAAAATAAAATAAAAAGAGAAAGAAAAGAGAAAAGGAACAAGAGAAATGCCGGGATGACACATGCAATCGAAGCAAACATGTAGATATTCATTTAACTGTATAGGTGCATCACACTCCAATGTGCGGTAACCTATATGTTATTTGTTTCAAACTTACCGTTGTTGCTGTCCATATTCCAGCTGAGCTTTTTAGAAACAGTGGTTGGTTTGTGGTAAGCTGGCCTCAAATCGCTATTTCACTAGATCCAAAGGAAATATAGAGATGTCGTCTGAAATGACTCTGCCTGCAATCCCCATACCGAATACAGCCCCATCTCGAGGGTCCCGGCCTCTGAGTCTTTTACAGCTAAAGAAAATCAAATCTTGCGCCTGCTATTGATGGAAACGTGGGATGCTTGGAACAACAGACAGGAACCTCCAAGCACCATTACCGGATTCTCGGAGTTATTCCCTAGATCTGGAGGTGCTACTACTGTCCCCATCAGCCACCCAAACACTTCTTTGGGGCAACCTACCATAATTGCTCATTTCTTCGGAAAACCTTCTGAGGTTCACCCCCAGGTGTTCCCATCTGGACCTGCGCCCAACATTTTTATGGCTCTACCATGCTCCGCAACCACACAGCCATCGCTACCCAAGCATGTTGTTGACCCTTCAGTCTTCACATTCCAAAATCCCGTTTTCCAGGCTGACCCTCCTCATTATCCTCAATATACTTACTCTCAGCAGCCACCATACGAGCTTACCCCAGGGCAGGACAAAACCCCCAAAGCCCCAGAGCAGTATGAGATAGCAAAGAGAGTGAGAAGCCTCGAGCAAAGCTTAAAAAATATGCAAGGCTTGAGCGGGCAAAAGAGTGTCTCCTATACAGACCTATGTATGTTCCCACATGTACATTTTCCTTCAGGGTTCAAAACACCAAAATTTGAGAAGTACGATAGGCACGATGACCCCATTGCTCACCTGAAGAAGTATTGCAATGAGTTACAGAGAGCCGGTGGCAAAGAAGAATTGTTGATGGCGTATTTTGGGGAAAGCTTAATTGACATCGCTTTAGAGTGGTATATGGATCAGTATGTCTCGCGTTGGAATATTTGGGATGATCTCGCCCGAGACTTTGTTCGACAATTTCAGTACAACATAGACATTGCGCCAGACAGGAACTCTTTGGCTAATCTAAAGAAAAAGCCCTCAGAAATTTTTCGTGAGTATGCAATTAAGTGGCGCGAACAGGCATCAAGAGTGAAGCCTCCAATGGATGAGGTAGAGATGGTCACTATTTTCTTGTAGGCCCAGAAAGTAGACTACTTTCAGAATATGATGTCCGCCATGGGTAAGCCTTTCGCAGAGGCAATAAAAATCAGAGAGATGGTAGAGAATGGGCTAAAAACGGGCAGAATCTTGAGCCAGTCAGCCATAAGAGAAACCTCCCAAGCCATTCAAGGCGGGTCTAGAGGAACGGACAAAGGCAAAAAGAAAGAAGAAACAGTTATGGCAGCATCGGGAGGAAGAAGATATCGGGCTCCAAGACCCGTATTCTCTGAAAGGACCCCTCAACACTACTACCCTCACACAGATATGACTTATGCTCCCCCACCTTATGAGGCAATGAAAGCTCAACCTTTCGGTCGATCGCAACCACAAGCTACCCGAAATCCACCTTTATTCCAAAGAAACCAACTTCCTTACCAGAACCAATATAATCCCCGACCACCACAAAATATCTTCCGCCCTCGGGAACCACCTAGACGACCAAATTTTACACCAATTGGTGAACCGTAATCCAGTTTGTTCCCGAAGCTCGTCCAAATGAATCTTCTGCAGCCTATCAACCAAAAAAGGCAGAACCCGAAATCTCCATCCTATCAATGGGGTGTCCGCTGTGCCTATCATTCAGGAGCTGAAGGGCATAGTACTGACAATTGCTGGACATTGAAGAAAGCTGTGGAAGATTTGATTGAACAAGGAAAAATAGTGTTGAGGGATGAAGAAGCCCCGAATGTGACCAATAATCCATTGCCCGCTCATAACAACGGGCCAGTAATCGGGATGATTTGTGAAGACATGGAATTTGATCCAACCCTGAAAGCCATAATTGCTATTGCCGATGCCGAAAGGAAGCCCAAAGCAGCCCCGAGGCAGGAAAAAGGGGAAAAGAAGAATAAAATTGTCAAATCTGAGCCTGAGAAGAAAACTGAGACAAAAGCAGAGCCGGTCCCTCCTAAACACGGGGTTATTTATGTTCCACGAGGTCGCCAAGGAAACCACTAGTTGTGAGCGCTCCGAGGAAGTTTGAAGTGAAGAAGGGGACACAAGTGTATGTGTCGAAAGGGGCCTATGTGGTACGGGGGACAATTAAACCGCCTCGGCTGAGTGAGCCAGTTGTTATTGGATGCGTACCACAGAAGCCAATGACCGACCCCTCTGCAGTGCCATAGAACTACCAACAAATAGTGGTTACATACAAAGGCAAGGAAATTTTGGGAGAACTTCTAGGAACAGTCCCTGTTGAAAAATATTCAAATATACTGGAGGTAAATAGCGCCACACGAAAGAGCTTCCCATCTAAGAAGCCGGTAAGCGCTGAAGAGTCAGAGGCCTTCTTCTAGAAAATGAAGATGCCTGATTATGAAACAATGGATCAATTAAGGAAGTGTCCTAAGCAAGTGCCATTGTTGTCATTGGTGACAAAATCCACCGAATATCAGAAGATCCTTATGAAAACCTTGAATGAGGCGTATGTGCCAGTTGAAACGTCAGTCGAACAACTTGAAAGAATGGCAGAAAGATTCTTCGCCATCAACCAACTCTCTTTCAGTAAAAATGATTTACCTCCAGAGGGAGCTGCCCGCATCAAAGCCTTGCACCTGACTGTCAAATATGAAAGTTACTACGGCAAACGAGTCATGGTGGATGGAGGCTCGGGGGTTGACATCTGCCCACTCTCCACGTTGCAAAGGATGGAAATCGAGATAGGAAGGATTCGTTCGAATAATGTTTGTGTGAGAGTTTTTTATGGTGTTAAGAGGGATACCATCGGTGAAATTGATTTGACATTGACCATAGGCCCGGTGGATTTCGAGGCAACCTTCCAGGTGTTGGACATGGATACATCTTATAATTTTCTTCTGGGAAGGCCCTGGATCCATGTTGCAGGAGTTGTGCTTTCCACTCTCCACCAGATGGTAAAATTTGAGTATGAAGGTCAGGATATCGTGGTCCACGGAGAAGATGAGCAGTCCATTTTTTGTGACCCATATATCCCATGCTTGGAGGCGAGGGAAGGAAGCGAGCATATCGTTTATCAAGCCTTCGAAGTTGTGGTGGCTGACCAGTATGAGGAAGGACATCCGTGCCCCCAACCTTTCCTATCTAATGCTTTAATCATAGTGGCCAAAGAAATGATTAGACACGGTTTCAAACCAGGAAAAGTGTTGGGAAAAGCTTTACAAGGAATATTCGAGCGAGTAACTCTACCCATAGCAGAAAAGTTCTTCAGGATAGGCTTCCACCCTACCACAGATGATGAGAAATGGGCCGAGGAAAGAAACAAGGAAGGGTGGGTCCTGCCACAATCATTGCCGCATATCTATGATACTTTTTTCAAGCCTAAGTATGGCGAAGAAGAAGACAATGAAGTGTTCACGGCTGAGGAAATAGAAGATATCTGTGGAGCTATGAGGCAAATGCTTTATGAAACCAACATGGTTTAGCCAGGGGAAGGGACTAGCACCGCTGAGGTTTTCTACATGGGACTAGATGCTAAACTCCAAAACTGGAAGGCTACGTCATTCCCGATCAGGCGGGAGTCCCGGTAGACTAGCCCTGTCACCTTTTCTATATCTCGAGTTATTTTAGGGTGTAACTCAGATGTTTCTTTAAATTCCTGAATGTAAACCCTATTATCTTTCCAAATTCCAAGAAATTAAATCAATATTTCATCGTCCATTCTTCTTTTATATTCTTTTTGATTTTTTGCTATTTTTCCCTTTTCATTTGTTTCTTTTTAGTTATAATAATGCGACTTTAAATAACATGACATGCTTGTGGACTTCATGCCCAGAATCAAACACGCTGTCTAATTGTGAAATAATGAATCAAGAACCGGAATATGATGAAGAAGAGGCTTTTAGGGAAATAAACCGAGAATTGGAACAATTTGAGAACAAACCTAAGCCAAATCTGAATGACATTGAACCGGTTAATTTACGAACTGCCGAAGAAATAAGGGAAACCAAAATAACCATTCATACATATGAGAAAACCCGAGATGCAATAATCCAACTCCTGTTTGAATTTAAAGATGTGTTTGCTTGGTCGTATGACGACATGCTAGGACTGAGTGTGGATCTAGTGGTGCACAAATTGCCAATTTACCCCGATTGTCCTCCAGTACAGCAAAAGCAAAGAAAGTTTAAAACTGATATCAGTGATAAGATCAAAGAAGAAATCACAAACAACTGAAGGCGGGGGTAATTCGAGTGGTCCAATAAACTACATGGCTAGCCAATGTGGTTCCAGTGCCAAAGAAGGACGGGAAAACCGGGTGTGTGTGGACTACCGAGATTTGAATAGGGCAAGTCCCAAAGACAATTTCCCTTTGCCTATCATCCACATCCTTGTTGATAACTGCGCCAAACATGAAATACAGTCCTTCGTGGATTGTTACGCGGGATATCACCAGGTGTTGATGGATGAAGAAGATGCCGAGAAGACAGCTTTCACTACACCCTAGGGTACCTACTGTTATCGAGTTATGCCTTTTGGGCTGAAGAATGCCGGGGCAACCTACATGAGATCCATGACTGCCATTTTCCATGATATGATACACCATGAGATAGAGGTGTATGTGGATGATGTAATCATTAAGTCCCGAACTCATAGTGACCACGTTCGAGATTTGAGAAAGTTTTTTGAACGGCTGCGCAAGTATGATTTGAAGCTGAATCCGGCCAAATGTGCCTTCGGAGTCCCATCAGGCAAGCTCCTGGGTTTCATTGTCAGCAGGAAAGGTATCGAGTTAGATCCAACAAAGATAAAGGCCATTCGAGATTTACCTCCTCCGAAAACTAAGAAGGATATGATGAGCTTATTGGGCAGGTTAAACTATATTAGTCGGTTTATCGCTCAACTGACTACCACATGTGAGCCCATGTTCAAACTGTTGAAGAAAGATGCAGCGATCAAATGGACACCTGAATGTCAAAAGGCTTACGACAAAATCAAGGAATATCTGTCAAATCCTCTAGTATTGGTCCCACCGGAGCCAGGAAGACCTCTCTTCTTATATCTGACGGTTTTGGAAAATTTGTTTGGCTGTGTCCTTGGGCAACATGATATAACCGGCAAGAAAGAGTAGGCAATTTACTATCTGAGCAAGAAGTTCACCAGCTACGAGGCCAAATATACTTTGTTGGAGAGAACATGTTGCGATCTGACGTGGTTCGCTCAAAAGTTGAGACACTATCTTCAAGCCCACACTACCTATCTCATAACCCGGTTGGATCCTTTGAAGTACATATTCCAGAAACCGATGCCCACTGGGAGACTAGCAAAATGGCAAAGCTTGCTCACTGCATTTGACTGACATAGTCTACGTCACTCGCACGTCAATGAAGGCCCAGGAGTTGGCAGATCATTTGGATAAAAACCCGGTCAATGAGGAATACCAACCATTGAGCACATATTTCCCAGAAGAGGAGGTAAATTCAATAGAAGTCATCTCTGACGACACTCGTGCTTGGAAATGTTCTTTGACGGAGCAGTAAATGCAAGAGGTATAGGCATTGGGGCAATCTTGATATCACCCAATGGTCGGCACTACCCAACTACAGCTAGGCTCTAATTCTTCTACACAAACAATACGGCTGAGTACGAAGCCTGCATCATTGGAATGAATATGGCAATTGAACAAGATGTTGAAGATTTATTGATCATGGGGGACTCTGATTTGATTAACCGGCAAGCCCAGGGAGAATGGGAGACTCGAGATGTTAAGCTCATTCCTTATCGACAACATGTGGAAGATCTCACCAAGAGCTTCAAGTCGATAGAGTTCAGGTATATCCCTCGATGTCACAATGAAATAGCCGATGCACTCGCCACTCTAGCTTCAATGTTGCCTTACCCAGGTAATGCCCATATTGACCCTCCGAAGATTCAAATCAAACAAAAACATGGGTATCGTAATGCGGTCGAGGCGGAACCCAGCATTCAGCCCTAGTATCATGACATCAAAAGATTTCTGAAGACACAAGAATACTCCGAGCAAGCCATAGGATATCAAAAGAGAACCATTAGACGGCATGCGAGTGGTTTCTTTTTAAGTGGTGATGTCTTGTACAAAAGGACCCCGGACCTCAATTTGCTAAGATGCGTCAATGTCGAGGAAGCCGGAAGAATTATGCATGAAGTACATGCGGGAGTATGCGGACCTCATATGAATGGTTATGTATTGGCAAAGAAAATTCCGCGAGCGGGTTATTATTGGATAACTATGGAAAAGGATTGCTTTAGCTTTGTTCGGAAATGCCATCAATTTCAGGTGCACGGTGATTCAATTCATGCACCTCCAACAGAGCTTCATCCAATGTCAGCACCTTGGTCATTCGTTGCCTGGGGTATGGATGTCATTGGGCCAATCGAACCGAAAGCTTCAAAATAGGCATGGATTCATATTAGTTGCAATCGATTACTTCACAAAATGGGTCGAAGCCATCACACTCAAGACAGTCCTAAGAAAGCTGTGGTAGACTTTGTGCACTCCAATCTCATTTGCCGTTTTGGCATTCCTGCAACTATTATTACCGACAATGCTGAAAACTTGAATAATCGCCTGATAGGAGAGGTATGTGAACAATTCAAGCTAATGCATAGAAATTCTACTCCTTATCGACCAAAAGCCAATGGTGCCGTCAAAGCAGCAAATAAGAACATCAAAAAGATTTTGAGAAAGATGATTCAAAGCTCCAGGCAATGGCATGAAAAGCTTCCTTTCGCATTACTCGGGTATCGTACCACAGTGCGTGCATCAATCGAAGCGACCCCGTACTTGTTGGTTTACGAAACTGAAACTATCATACCAGCGAAAGTGGAAATCCCTTTGCTTCGCATAATTGTTGAAGCAAAAATTGAGGACAGTGAGTGGGTTACAACCCGGCTATAGCAGTTGTCACAAATTGATGAAAAACAGATGGCCGCAATTTGCCACGGGCAGTTGTACCAACAAAGAATGGTCCGCACCTATAATAAGAAAGTGCATCCCAGGAATTTTGAAGTGGGACAGCTCGTGCTCAGACGCATTCTCCCTCATCACCAGGAAGCAAAAGGAAAATTCGCTCCTAATTGGAAGGGTCCATACATCATCCGAAAAATATTGCCGAGAGGAGCATTGTTTTTGGGAGATGTTGAAGGAAATGATCCTGAAACAGCTGTGACTGCAGATGCAGTAAAAAGGTACTATGTCTAATTCTCCTGGGGCGATGGCTTTTGTGTAATTGAGATGACGAAGGCTTTCCTTCCCGCTATCCCAAATACTATCAATCCTTCGTAAACCCTTTGAGCCGGTTCCGCTTCTTTGGCTACCCTCTTTGGAACCCCAAAGTACAAAGAAAAAGAAAAAGAAAAAGAAAGAAGAAAAAGAAAAAGAAAACAAAAACAAAAACAAAAATTATTGGCCTGAACTACGTCTGACTTGATTCCGAAAGGATACGTAGGCAGCCTCTCCCTGAGGTTTAGTCACACCAAAAAAAATCCCAATCCCCCCAAAAAATTGAAACTGGGGTAGATGATATAATGGTTCGGCCATGGGCCCGCCAAAACAGTTCCAACATTATAGTTCCGCCCAAAATCCTTTTTACCCAAAGACCTTGTTCAAGTCATTCCGATCAATTGGCAAAGGCAGGGGAGTGAAAAAAGTCATTATTGGAATCTGATACAATTCAAATTGAGAGAAATAAAATGAGAGAGTCTTATCGGTGAAAACCTTCGGGCACCATAAGGCGATGGTGAGTAGAGAAAATGAAATGAGAGAGTCCACTTAGTGAAAACTCGCAAAGAGCACTATTGGGCGACGGTGAGAAGAGAAATGAGAGAGGACGATTAGCGAAAACCCGCAAAAGGGCACTGTCGGTCGGAAAGAAGACATCTCACCACTAAAAGAGTCCTGGCAAGGTTCCTTGGTTTTGAAATGTAGATCAATGGGTTCATGAGAAGCTGGAAAGTTTTTGTGTCGGGCATCCAGTCTAAGAAGCATGTCATGTCATTTGAAGCCAGGATGCACACCCCAGATAAGTCCTTCTTTTCCCCCGAAAGGGACGCTTCTCTATAAACTCATTTGCTTGCCTTTTGTATATTTCTTCCTTGAATCCCTTTCTCTTTAACACTGATTTCGGAATTACTAAAAAGAAAGGTGGCAGGATTGGTTCTATCGGGCTCCACCTGGCAAAAGCCGGAGAAAATGCCCAGCCTCAGCGAGTGCTTCAGGCCAATCCCGACTGACCATAGTGGTTGATGCTTTCAAAGAAAAGACATTGGAAAAGGAATAAAGTCAAAGGCAAAGGTCCTAAGAGCAGAACAAAGTAAAAAGTCTAGAGCGCATACGAGCGAGTCATCGTGAAGTCCTAAGGCTGAACCCGATCGGTTTGAAAAGAGATTCACCCTCAAGGCCAACAAGCAGCAAAGTTCTCAATGGAAATGGGGCCGGGATCAAGCAATTGGGATGACCAAGGCCACAAAACCAACCACCATTTCAACTAAAAAATTATTCTTTGTTAAAAACAGGTCTTATTCAAAGCAACCGTGCAAGAAGCAGGTGCAACCCAAAAGGAAATGAAATGCGCAAGCGCTGAAACAACTTTGCAGCAGGAAACAACCAAAAAGGAAGTCCCCCCCCCCCCAAATTCTTTCATGCATTTTGAGAAATAAAAAGGAAAACATATAAAGAGGAAAACAAAAGAAAAAGAAAGAAGAAAAGAAATAAAAATGAAAATCCCAAAAGAAAAACAAATCATGGTAGCCTAGGATCCCATTCCTTAAATATCCTGGCCAAATAACCGAGGATCTCCCTGGCATAACTCAAGGAGCTTTTACTTTCCAAATCCCGGCCAAAAAATCGAGGATCTCCCTGGCATAACCCAAGGAGCTTTTTCTTTCCCCCGGCCAAAAACCGAGGATCTCCCTGGCATAACCCAAGTAGCTTTTTTCTTTCCAAATCCAGGCCAAAAACCGAGGATCTCCTTGGCATAACCCAAGGAGCTTTTTCTTTTCAAATCCCGGCCACAAAACCGAGGATCTCCCTGGCATAACCCAAGGAGCTTTTTTCTTTCCAAATCCCGGACAAAAAATTGAGGATCTCCCTCGCATAACCCAAGGAGCTTTTTCTTTCCAAATCCCGGTCAAAAAACCGAGGATCTCCCTGGCATAACCCAAGGAGCTTTTTCTTTCCAAATCCGAGGATCTCCCGGGCGAAACCCAAGGATCTTTTTCTTTCCAAATCTCGGCCAAAAAACTGAGGATCTCCTTGGCCTAACCCAAGGAGCTTTTTCTTTCCAAATCTCAGCCAAAAAATCGAGGATCTCCTTGGCATAACCCAAGGAGCTTTTTCTTTCCAAATACCGGCAAAAAAATCAAGGATCTCCCTAGCATAACCCAAGGAGATTTTTCTTTCCAAATCCCAGCCAAAAAACCGAGGATCTCCCTGGCATAACCCAAGGAGCTTTTTCTTTCCAAATCCCGGCCAAAAAACCAAGGATCTCCCTGGCATAACCTAAGGAGCTTTTTCTTTCCAAATCCCGGCAAAAAAACTAAGGATCTCCCTGGCATAACCAAAGAGCTTTTTCTTTCCAAATCCCAGCCAAAAAATCGAGGATCTCCCTGGCATAACCTAATGAGCTTTTCCTTTCCAAATCCCGGCCAAAAAATCGAGTATCTTCCTAGCATAACCCAAGGAGCCTTTTCTTTCCAAATCCCGGCCAAAAAACCGAGGATCTCCCTGGCATAACCCAAGGAGCTTTTTCTTTCCAAATCCCGGCCAAAAAACCGAGGATCTCCCTGGCATAACCCAAGGAGCTTTTACTTTCCAAATCCCAGCCAAAAAATCGAGGATCTCCCTGGCATAAACCAAGGAGCTTTTTCTTTCCAAATTCTTGCCAAAAAACCGAGGATCTCCCTGGCATAACCAAGGGATCTTTTTCTTTCCAAATCCCGGCAAAACCCAAGGATATTTTTTCTTTTCATCCCGGCATAACCCGAGCCCCTTTTTCTTTTCCGGCATAACCCGGTCATTTTCCAGCATAACCTGGATTCATTCACAAGAATACACAATCTTAATTTGACTACTTAGATATGTGTCACAACTAACTCACGAAATTTTTCTAGTGAAAACTGGGGCAGAAAATTTCGTTCGTTTGTTTGTTTTGATATCTTAAGCAGGTTGACCTCAAAACATAGGGTGTGAGATGACCGATGGAACGAGTCTCAATCCAGAATCAAGAAAAGAAGAAAAGAACAAAAAGAAATGAATTCAAGTGTGAAGCAAGCGAGGGTGCGTATTGTTCAAAATCTGTTTGAAGTCGCAAGTTCCGTTGATCCTGTTTTGACCCAATACTATATGAAGAAGTAAACACCATGTCACGATCGAATTTCCAAACCCGATCGTGATGGCGCCTCTCATGAAGACGAGTCCAGCCAACTAACCCAAATCGTCTCTTTAACAATTATTGAACATAATGAATAGATAAATATACCTTAACGACAATAATAACCAGTATTTGCAACCCAACACAACCCGACCGGGGTGTCACAAGTCAGGAGCATCTAAAGAAGACTGAATACAACTACTGGGCCAATAATAATATACAAAAAAAATCTGGCATCAAAAGATGAAGTCCGGTGCCGCGAACACTGGCGGTCACCTTGCTCAACTACAGTAGTAATACCTTCAATCAGCTATTAACACGCTTCCGGCTGAAAAATACCTGCAACTGCACACGAGGTGCAGGGAGTAAAGCGAGTACTCCAACTCAATGAGTAATAAGAGTAAATAATAATTGAGCGACAAGAAATCACGTAAGAGCACTCCATCATGCTATATAGGACAGTACAACCCTTTGAGAAAACAGTAAAACCGTAAAAAAAAAATCCTTTAGAAATGTCTGGTTCAGTTAAAAACCTCTTTTGAAAATATCTCTTCCAACAGCTTAGCAAATGAATGCATAATCAGATAGTGCAAGTCCACACATAAGTCAGCCCCTCAGGCACAACACTCCATTAACAAATAACACCAGGGTATCTGGTAACAGTGTAAGAAACAGCATGGATGCCAATGATATGAGAGTGCTGAATGTCATGACACGTAGTACAAATAGGAACCAATGCATGAATGCAATGCAATGCACATGACCGTTGCGCCGCACAGCCCGATCTATTTGGATACCCGCGCTCACTGTGGGGGTTCAGACTCCGGAGGGGCTCCTACAGCCCAAGCGCAATATCAATAACACACCGCTGTGGCGCGCAGCCCGATCCGTCCTCAGTCCAGAAATGCACATATAACACTACTGCGGTGCGCAGCCCGATCCATGCTCAATCCAGAAATGCACAAAAGCCACTAGGGGAATATTCAAATAACATTTCTCAGTTCAAAACGTTAGTAAGATATCATTTAAGTTTTTCAAATCATGAAAAATGGCCGAATTTGCAAAACAACATTAAAACCCTAGACCGAGATCAAATAGTATGCAAAAATAATGCAAAAACAGCGATATCAATCCCTGAAGGATTCACATAGTTGGCACGAAGCCCAAACATGTCCAAATTATGATGATAACAAGTAGTTTCAGCCAAATACGTAGTAATTTCATCAATCGGGACGGACCAAGTCACAATCCCCAACGGTGCTCTACCCCACGCTCACTATTCGATGTGCAAGTCACCTCGATACAGCACTATGATGTGCAAATCCGGCATTTCAAACCCTCAGGATATCATTTACAAGTATTACTCTCCTCGAACTGGAGAAATCTCTAGCTCGCAATGCCTTTGCCCCTCAAATCGGCCTCCACGCGCGTCGTATCTAACCAAAAACAAAGCGAATACATTACAATATGCCAAGGGAACAATACCCAATCGAAAACAACCGAGAAATAGCAGAAATCTCGAAACTAGCAAAACTCGAGCCTCGGGACCGCTTGTCGAAAAATTACAAAACTCACATTACCGAATTCCTCGTCTAGCCATGAGTCCGTACATATAAAATTTACCAAAATCGGAGTTCAAGTGCCCCCTCAAATCCCAAGTTTCCATTTCAAAACCCAAGCCCTAGCTCTTCAATTTTTCACCCAATTTTCCAAGAATTAAAGGTGGATTTTTCAATAAAATAGCGTTTCTAGGTCACGAGACTTACCTCCAATCGATTCCCATCACAAACCTCTTCAATTTCTATCAAAAAGCTCTTGAGGTAGTTCAAAAATGGAGGAAATAATGAATGGGTCGCGGATGAAATATCATAAATAGACCCTTCTGTCGCCCAGCTTTAACCTTACGCGAATGTGGTACCATTTTACCGTACGCGGAAATAATGAATGGGTCGGCTAGCTGACTACCATTTTACCCTACGCGAACGCGTAACACGTATCGCGAACGCGATGCTTTGAGTCCTCCTACTACGCGAACGCGATGCACAGGGATATCATCCTACACGAACAAGACTCCTTCAACGCGAACGTGATGAACAAACTAGGTTGGGCCCCAGGGCCTTCTACGCGAACGCGAGGCCACTCACGCGAACGCGAGGCCATTCACACGAATGCGATGTCCTAGAAAACACAACTACGCGAACAAGAAGAACCACAAAAGTGGCCTGCAACAGTTGTGCACTTTTCTGCAATGTTCTAAGTCCAAAATCCTCCATTTAGCCATCCGAAATCACCCCAAGGCCCCTGGGAGCTCAACCAAAAACAGCAACATAACCCAAAACATCATACGAACTTGTTCCAATCATCAAAACACATCAAACAACACTAAAATCATCAATTCACATCGGATTCAAGCCTAAGTTTCTTCAAAACTTCCGAAACACACATTCGATCAAAAACCCGACCAAAACACCTCCAAATGACCTGAAATTTTACCGCACATTCAATATCACCTAACGGAGCTACTGCAACTCTCAAAATTCCATTCCGACCCCCGGATCGAAATCCCACCTATCAACCGAAATTCGCCAAAATACTAACTTTGCCAATTTAAGCCTAATTCTACACCGGACCTCCAAATTCAATTCCGATCACGCTCCTAAGTCACAAATCATCCCCCGAAGCTAACCAAATCACCGAAATTCACATCCGAGCCCTCTAACTAAATAGTCAACTTCCGATTGACTTTTTCAAAACAAGCTCCCTTTAAGACTGATATTGAAGCATAGAGAAACGTAATATGGGGGAAACGAGGCAGTAATTCACATGACGATGGGACGGGTCTTCACACCCTCCCCAACTAAAACAAACGCTCATCCTCGAGTGTACCCAGAGTTGTCCTAGAAGCCAACCGACAGCTGAATGTCCTTTCCAAGCATATAATCGGGGTGATCCCACATCACCCTATCTCACATAGGCCCGATAATACAACACAGCTAAAATTTCGCAGTCCATCTAGACTATAAACCGTAGAACCACTTTGCACTTTCCGAAGTCATACTCAAAATCAGAACCTCACATATATACTCAGAATAAGCCCGAACCAGCTGTATTACCTATAACCTCAGGTGAAATCATATGGTATACCACATAATCCAAACACTCAAAACGATAACTTCTATTCACGACAGTTGCCCACAATAACCAAATACCGATAGAAAACCTCTTATTAGCTAAAGTCTTATTCCATCACTTTCATATACTGCCAACGATAAATAAAACACGCGATAAACCGTAACCATTCCTCAGGTCACCCATACATGAAGCCCTCTAACAAGATGAAATCACATCTGTTCGCATTCATTAATAACCCCAACGATCACCTCGAATCCAACACACCACTCCGGTGGTATGACACCTCAACACAGGCCTAAGCCACAACTTGCATAATACACGTACCAATGAGAAACGATCTGAACTTACTCAAATCATGACAAATAACTCAAACAAAAAAGTTGTACCTCAAGCTCATCAGTACCATCACAACACTAGGATGAGACCACGTCTCACATCATAGAAATAGAGTACCTGAATCCTCCTCGAAAGATCATAACTTCACGTGGCCTCGCCACAACGCGCGATCATATCCAAACACTGTTACACATGAAGCACCTCAAGTCACCATGCTCAAAATAGACAGCTACGCACAGATTGATGTCTGAAACCAAGCAATCCATCACACCCACGATGAAGCAAGTAATATACACCATTCAATCCTGAAAGGACACAACCGATGCGCTATTCGTCGAGCAACACCTAATACGGACTTTCCTCAGAAACCAAGAAGCAAGGCATACAAGGTAACATATGGAAAACTATTCTCAACATCACACTGTTGCAGCGTGCAACCCTATCTAGATAACATACCCGTGGCGGCGTGCCACCCGATCCACACAAATATCTCACATAGGGAGATGCACATCGAGCCAAATTTGCTCATTATAACAAACTACCGAGTATCGGTCGTAAGAATACTAAGTGCAAAATGATATCTACTTATAGCGTTGTAAGCTACAAAACTCAACTTCCACTATGAATCTCGATAGCATCGCACTATATGGGCCCACAGTTCGAAAATCATAACGCCTCACAGCACAGAAAAAGCAACTCATAGATCTCCCCGAATCACTAGCAGGTTCAATAATGATCGAATCAACCTATCCTTCATCAATACATGTCGGGGCCAACCAAGCCGACTCAAGCTAAACACGTATCCAAGTAGCTTACCAACAAACTCATTACCAAGAAGTCTGAAGTTGCTCCTTCCACTACTATAGCTCATGTCGGAGTCGTACGATACGGTGCCCGACACCAAATCAATACAGAAATCCACAATCTCGCACGGCGACATACCCAGCCACAAGGAACGCATCCAAAAAATTCCCTCAATACCGGAACTGAATCAATGGTAGAAACCTCTATACTGACATCCATCACAAAGGCCCAATTAAGGAAAGCAATCCTTCCCAGTCGTCAGCTGGTGTTTGGAACACATCCATTCTGCTAGAACATAGTCCGATGCACCTCGCCACGCAACCTGTGGCATTTTCCGACATAACCTATAGCACAATAGTCTGGAATAACCCAACACTAAGACAACCAAGCTACACCCCAGTATCATATCCAGAATCTAATATACCAAGCAAAGAAAGATCCATTCGGGCTTTCAAACCCCAATAGCTGCTAACGGTACCAATACACACTATCCACAACCACTACATAGCCTGAACATGAGAACTCCCAGTTTCCAACTCCATATAGCACATGAACCACTGTACCTGATCCCAAATTCCGCAATGTGAATACATATTACACCTCGAGTACCCAATCATTCTTCAAAAGATATTCTAAAATTCCCCCTGTGCCACCAAACAAACTCAGATATCAACAGTCGATCTATCAAGAAAATGCCACAACACTACCGAAGTGCCATCAACTTAATCACATTGCCCTTTTTTCTAAAACATATACCCTCGTCAAATCACTATGATTAGCAATACCATTTCCTTAGTCATATGAGGATCATTCACCCTAATCATCTAAAGCTCGATCCTCCAATCACCTAAAACTGCTTGTGCTGCTTAAGATTCTAATGACTCTCCAATCAGAACTGAACCGTAACCTCACACACACAAATTCCAATTCTCCATAATATATCGCATATACCATGCCACACTAGGATAACATGAGAACTCCATCTGCCTTTTCCTAACCACAAACATCTATGTATTTCTCTAGTCAAGAACTCTCCATCAATCCCATCTAGAAGAGAAATCACTACACATTTCATGTTTCGCGTGCACATAGGCAATATATACTTCTCTAAACCACGGTAAAACTTATCAAGAACTCTCTCTCAATTCCATTCGCTCGAGCTAAACTGCCAGGACTGAATCCTTCTATCTAAACCAAGCTGAGCAAGCTGTCAAAACTCAAGAGCATTGCTGCAAAATGCCTGTAAAAGCCCATTACCTCGAACACATACAAAGAATTAATCATACCCTTACCATACCGATTTGGTCTATTATCAAGCTATTCTGTCTATCAAATTTCTCTTTTTATTCATCATCCACTTGATATTTCTCCCTCGCTGTAGCATCACAATGCCTCAATCCAGGCTTACCACACGAGACTCGCACATAAGAACACACTGTCTAAGACCTATGGCCACTGAATACTCCCTCAACCACTACCAGAAATACCGCATTCCAGAGTACTTTACCCCGAAGAACTTCCTGCGAATCTGAAATTCGTTACCATTACTTTCCAGATACTGATACATAGAATCCCATAATTAACATAAAATACCACAAGTCTTGATCTTTTCTAATGAAAACACAGTCCCTAGCCACATACACAACCTTAAGACACCTGATTATTACATGCCAAATATTGAACACAATAAAACCATTCTCGAGAGTCATTCACTCTTACACAACTGTAAATTATCTGACTTAACAAACAGAACTACTCGTGCCTTATTAACACTCTAACACCGCAGCATATGATCTCATTCCAATACAAGCAAACATCTTCCTTCTCTACACACTGAGCATTCTTTATCAACAATAGCTCAAGACATCCTATTATTTACTCACATCTACGAAGCACCATATAACATTTATCAAAAATTTTGCTTCACTCGTGCCATCCTCGGCTCATTTTCTGCAACCAGGACTGATCCGCCAGTATACCTCAAAATGGAACCAACATAGCACACAACCGTGCGATCAATTAATCAATAGCAACCTCCCCAACTTGGCTCGAAGCCATCTATTAGGATACATTCAATAACCCATAGTACTTTTACTCTAATGATGTCGCAATATTATAGTGAGATTAAAGTCAAATCATCTACTAGTTTATGAAAACACAGATCATCTGGTACTGAAATCCTCTGCAAACCTCGCATTTATCCCCATATCAGCTGAGTCCACTCTCTTAAGCGACCCAAATTTTCAAATTACAACACATAACTTTCAATTACACATGGGATCTTCTAAGCATACATAAGGATCATACCACTCAAGAACACTCCGTAGGAGATAACTCACCTGCTTCGCCTTAATTTAGTATTTCAGCACACCTTCCACCATTATATACGTTATACCGTCATTTATTCTTCCTAAGTCTGAACTTATACCGTCGCATGCAACGCACTTCACTTCCCAACTAGGAGATACGAAAATATCTTTCACGCGCCCATAACTCGGGGCTACACAACAGATCACAATAGGAAACGAATCACTTACCAGTTCGTCTATTATCCAGCAGACTCCTTCATTACTACCAAGTCATATAAATACACCTCACATCACTAACATACTCATCACATGGATATCTAACCGCCATTCCGGCTAATAAGGACAATACTAAACATATAAGTTCAAAACACTTGCTCACACGATCAGCACCTCAGTGCTCAAGCCATAGGCAAGATCCGGCCACAAGTCCTCCAAACTGGCCCAACATCAAAATCATGGAGATCACATCTCGCCCCTTGATCGAGGAAACACAAGCCATCAAGGCACCTATAATATTGAGCGCCCACGTGCGCATACAAACGTGTGGAAGGAATTTCAAGAGTTATATCTCAAGCTGAATCAAGTACGCACGATAAGAATTCCAAGAAAGTGAAGTTTTTCCTAAAGGTTCTGCAGCCTCCAGAGGATAAATACAGTCGTCTCTGTACTGATCCGCAAGACTCTACTAAACCTACACATGACTCGTGAGACCTAGTAACCTAGGCTCTTATACCAACTTGTCACGACCCAATTTCCAAACCCGATCGTGATGGCGCCTCTCGTGAAGACAAGTCCAGCCAACTAACCCAAATCGTCTCTTTAACAATTATTGAACATAATTAATAGATAAATATAGCTTAACGACAAAAATAACCAGTATCTGCAACCCAACACAAACCGATCGGGGTATCACAATTCACAAGCATCTAAAGAAGACTGAACACAACTACTGGGCCAATAATAATATACAAAAACAAATCTAGAATCTAAAGATGAAATCCGATGCCGCGAACGCTGGCCGTCACCTTGCTCAACTACAGTAGTAATACCTTCAATCAGCTATTAACACGCTTCCGGGTGAATAATACCTGCAACTGCATGCGAGGTGTAGGGAGTAAAGTGAGTACTTCAACTCAATGAGTAATAAAAGTAAATAATAACTGAGCGACAAGAAATCACGTAAGAGCACTCCATCATGCTATATAGAACAGTACAACCCTTTGAGAAAACAGTAAAATCGTAAAAAAAATCCTTTAGAAATATCTGGTTCAGTTAAAAATCTCTTTTGAAAATATCCTCTTCCAACAGTTAAGCAAATGAATGCATAATCAGATAGTGAAAGTCCGCACATAAGTTAGCCCCTCGGGCATATCACTCCATTAACAAATAACACCAGGGTATCTGGTAACAGTGCAAGAAACAGCATAGATGCCAATGATATGAGAGTGTTGAATGTCATGCCACGTAATACAAACAGGAACCAATGCATGAATGCAATGCAATGTACATGACTGCTGCGGTGCGCAGCCCGATCTATTTAGGTACCCGCGCTCACTGAGGGGGTTCAGACTCCGGAGGGGCTCCTACAGCCCAAGCGCAATATCAATAACACACCGCTGCAGCGCGACCATCCTCAGTCCAGAAATGTACATATAACGCTACTGCGGTGCATAGCCCGATCCATGCTCAATCCAAAAATGCACATAAGCCATTAGGGATATATTCAAATAATAGTTCTTAGTTCAAAACGTCAGTAAGATATCATTTAAGTTTTTCAAATCATGAAAAATGGCCGAATTTGCAAAACAGCATTAAAACCCTAGACTGAGATCAAATAGTATGCAAAAATAATGCGAAAACAGCGATATCAATCCCTGAAGGATTCAAATAGTTGGCACGAAACCCAAACATGGAAATCAGTCCAAATTATGATGATAAGAAGTTGTTTCAGCCAAATAAATAGTAATTTCATCAATCGGGACGGACCAAGTCACAATCCCCAATGGTGCTCTATCCCATGCTCGCTATCCAGCGTGCAAGTCACCTCGATACAGCACTATGATGTGCAAATTCGGGGTTTCAAACCCTCAGGATATCATTTACAAGTATTACGCACCTCAAACCAGCGAAATCTCTAGCTCGCGACGCCTTTTCCCCTCAAATCAGCCTCCAAGTGCGTTTTATCTAACCAAAAACAGAGCAAATACATTACAATATGCCAAGGAAACAATACCCAATCGAAAACAACTGAGAAATAACAGTAATCTCGAAACTAGCAAAACCCGAGCCCCGAGCCCGCTTATTGAAAAATTAAAAAACTCATATTACTGGATTCCTCGTCTCGCCACGAGTCCGTACATATAAAATTTACCAAAATCGAAGTTCAAATGCCCCCCTCAAATCCCAAGTTTCCATTTCAAAACCCAAGCCCTAGCTCTTCAATTTTTCACACAATTTTCCAAGAATTAAAGGTGGATTCTTCAATAAAATAGCATTTCTAGGTCACGAGACTTACCTGCAATCGATTCCTATCACAAACCTCTTCAATTTGTACCAAAAAGCTCTTGAGGTGGTTCAAAAATGGAGGAAATAATCAATGGGTTGCAGATGAAATATCATAAATAGACCCTTCTGTCACCCAGCTTTAACCTTACGCGAACGCGGTCAAGCCCCCCCACATTCGCGAAGAACAACTTTGCTGACCACCATTTTACCCTACCCGAATGCGTAACACTGAACGTGAACGCGATGCTTTGAGTCCTCCTACTACGCGAACGCGATCTCCTCTACGTGAACGCGATGCACAGGGATATCATCCTACGCAAACGCGACTCCTTCATCGCGAACGCGATGAACAAACTAGGCAGGGCCCCCAGGCCTTTCTACGCGAATGCGAGGCCACTCACACGAACGCGATGGACCAGAAAACACAACTTCGCGAACGCGAAGAACCCCTCCATGAATGCGAAGGCCAAAACTGGCCTACAACAGCCGTGCACTTTTCTGCAATGTTCTAAGTCCAAAATCCTCCGTTTAGCCATTCGAAATCACCCCGAGGCCCCCAGGACCTCAACAAAAAACACCAACATAACCCAAAACATCATAAAAACTTGTTCCAATCATCAAAACACATCAAACAACACTAAAATCATCAATTCACATCGGATTCAAGCCTAAGTTTCTTCAAAACTTTCGAAACACACATTCGATCAAAAGCCCGACCAAAACACCTCCAAATGACCTGAAATTTTACCCGCACATCCAAAATCACCTAACGGAGCTACTGCAACCCTCGGAATTCCATTCTGACACCCGGATCAAAATGCCACCTATCAACCGAAATTCGGCAAAATACTAACTTCACCAATTCAAGCCTAATTCTACACCGGACCTCCAAATTCAATTCCGATCGCGCTCCTAAGTCAAAAATCATCCCCCGAAGCTAACCAAATCAACGAAATTTACATCCGAGCCCTCTAACTAAATAGTCAAATTTCGATTGACTTTTCCAAAACAAGCTCCCCTTTAAGAGACTAAGTGTCTTATTTCCATCTAAAACCAATTCAATTCAACCCGATCACCTCAAATACTAATATTGAAGCATAGAGAAACATAATATGGGGGAAATGGGGCGGTAATTCATGTGACAATGGGCCGCATCATCACACACCTACAACTTGCGAGCATCAAGATTCAGATCGTAGTCCATAGCCAAATCAGCTAAGACTCAAGATCAAGTTTCAAGAGAATTATAGATAGGAATCTTATAACTCATAGTTGATAGGCATAGCTAGCTTAGCTTTGATTTTCCTTTTGGTATAATAAGGAGGTCAGCAAGCAGTAGCAGCAACAACAACAGTGAAATTCACAGCTCCTTGTAGTCCCAGCTACCAGACCTTCCAGAACTACACTGACCTGATTCCTTTATAGCCAAGGATATGTAGGCAACCTTTGAAGCAGGGTTCGGTCAGACGGTTTTCAAAATGCTTCTCCTGGAGTGCTGAGCAGGCGAAATCCTTCATGGTGCTCGTTTATCTTTGCCTGAAAACCCTTCGTGTCTTCAAGCAAAGAGGGGCAGCTGTGAGCACGTGATTTTTGCCACGCTTAAACTACTCCTACAAAATTCCATAAAATTAGGATTTTTCTTTATTATTTGAATTTTTAGGAATTAATTGCATGATTCTGTGTTTGTTTGCATTTTTATGTGCATTTTACTTGATATAATTCCAAAAATACAAAATAGTACGCATTTTAATATTACAAAAAATAAAGAAAATAACAAGAAATGGTTTTTTGCATTTCTACTTTTAATTTTTTAGAATTTATCTTAAGTTTGCTTTTTAAATTAGAAATTAGATAATTTTGGAATTTTAATTAGTTAATTTTAGAGTCAATTCGGGTCTTTTATTTTTAATCTTACATTTAATAAAATCAGGAAATAAAATACAAAAAAATCAAATTAAAAATCAAAGAAAGGAAGAGAAAAGAAAAGAATTGAATTAAATAAAAAGTGGCATCAGGCCCTTTGATTTTGGGCTCAATCTCGTCCAAAATGGCCCAACCCAAAACCCTGATTCGGTCCACCCCCCCAGTAAAACGATGCCGTTTTGGCTCCGATCAATCCTGTCCGTCCCTTTTCCACCACCCAATGTCTTGTAGGCTTCCTAAAGTTTACATAAAAATGTCTAAAAAATCATAAACCTTAGAGACAAGGGTTCTCTTCCTCGTACCCCCTTCCCTCCGTCGGCTCCGCTCTAACATCGCCGCCGGAAATCGCCCCGCAGCGAGCCAAAATTTCACCACATACTCCTCACTCCTCCCTCTTTCCATATCCGGTGTTCTTTTCCTTCGAACATTACTAGAGCGTTTCAAATAGCCCAAACCCTAGCGCCGCCACCACCGTGCACGGTGGCGCCTGTGTCCAAATCCTACCAAATCAACACCGTAGGGTCACCTCCCCTCCCTCATCTTGATGCCGACATCCTTATCCCTCAAATCCCATTCAAATCCTTTAAATTTTGAATCTGAAAAATCTAATTCGAGATTTGGTCCCACTCCTCCTTGGAGCTTTCGATGTGATACCATCTCCTAAAAACGTTACTCGTTTGTTCTTGCTAAGATCAAAGGATTAATGTTATTTGGGGACGGAATCAGCAGATCAAATTGGGAGTCAAAGTTTTTAGGATGGTGAGTTTTCTGTATCTTTTGCTCATAGTTGGTTTCTCTGTCTCCTTTCTCTTCCCCTGATTCCGCTTAGTTCGTTTAAAATTTTAATTAAGTTTCTGTTTGGATTAATCACATAGCTTAATTAGGTCTCTTTAACATTTGAATTAATTTCCTGCATCTTGTGTTAATTGATCCATAATTTAGTCTAGGTTTCCCCTTAAGATTAGTTTTGCATCCATGTTTGTAGTTCTGCTTTGATTTTGTTCAATCATTGATACTCTAATTAGTTGTTTTAAACCAACATTTAGTTAGTTTCCAGCTCATTAGTCATTCAGTAATTAGTTCATGTAGTAATGGTTCAAATTGGTTGATTTAAGTTCTTTGATGCATGATTTTTGATTAGTAATTGTTCTTTAACTCAGTATTTTCAAAGTAATTAGGATTAGGTTGTTTGGTTATAGCTGATAGTTTAACTAGTGTTAGTAATTTCAAGGGTGATCAAAGGTAGTTTAGGCACCTAAAATGGTCAATTTGTTAAGGCTCAGTAATTTCAGAATAGAAGTGAGGGTAGTATAGGTATTTCATAGGTAGAAAACAAAGCTAGAATATCCTAGGTCCTTCTAGAAGGGGGCCTTAGTGTATGTTTTTAGATTCTTAATGCAGTAACTTGGGCAACAAGCCACAAATTTAGGGACTAATGACTAAATTCTGAAATAAAAGGGGGGGGGNAACATTCTGCCCTTTTTCTTACCTATAAAAGGCAGGCCTAGTGCCTTCATAAAGAGGGTTTTGAACATCTGAAAATTCCTAAAAACTCTCCAGCCCATAATTTCCCCATCAAAATCTTTTTCTTCAAGTCTGAATTTCAAATTTGAATTTTAAAATCCCAAGAGGTTCAAATTTGAAGTGATCTAATTCTAAACCTTCTTTAGATCTTAGTTTTTTGCAAAAATCCAAAAACAAATGAAAATACAGTAGAAAAATCCAAAAATATACTGTTACATTGAAGTTCTGTTTTAGTTTAGTTGGTTAATCTGGATCCCTAGTGTTCTGGACTCAATTAAGTCATTTTGGGATTCATTCAAGTTATTTTGGGTGCTCCTAATTGCTGAGGACTTTCTGGAGTTGCTGGGTTCAATCTCAAGCTTATTTGGTATCATACAAGTTGTTTTTTCTAGTTGATTTGTTGATTTCTGCTTGGTTTAGAGTTTCTCCTTCTACTATTGGATCTATTTCTTGGTTGTTGTGTGATCTCGAGCTCGTTATTGCTGACTGATCCTGTTGATTGTTGCTACTGCTGCTGACTATTATTTCTCCTTGTTGATTTGATACTCAGGTACACTTCCTCAACTTAGGAGTTCTAGAACAGAAATCGTTGTGTATGCATGACCTTGAAGTTCTCTTATGAAAGAATACCAAAGTTTCTATTTGAATTTGTCTTCGTAGTTACTATTAGTTTTAATACTAGTAAAATTTGTTTAAACTATACCTATTTGTAATTAAATGGACTGTCTAGACAGGACTGTTGACATTAATTGGGACTATTATGTGGCTGCTAATTCATATAGAATTGTTGAGTATTCAGTGACTTAACATAGTCGTATTTGGTAATTGTTTTAGCTTTCAATATTAAGCAAGTAGCATAAGGAACTGATTTCATATGTTCACTTGTAATTAGCAACTGACCGTTGTTATTTCAGTCACTCGTCTCTAATATAATTCAGTTGGTCCATTTGTGTAGTAGGCCAAGTCAGATAAGTAGATATTATGTTATTTGGATAATTTCAGAGTTGATCAAATCCTTGCAATTATGTTTTTAGATTGATAAACTTGGTAAACTTGTTTTAAACAACTGAGAATCAATATAGTTTGCAATTACACAGCTTTGTTGAATAGGCTTAGAGCCTAGATTAATGGTAAATTTGGGCTCATTGGAAGCCCAAGCAGCCTCACTGGTCTATTTGAAATTAATTGGGCTACTGGCCCAATGTCCCTTCAGCCTATTTCTTGTAAGTCTCGGGCTTGTTAGATTAGGGTCAGTTGTGCAACAACAGGCCCAATTTTCATGGCACCAGGTCCACGTCTGGACAGATCCATATATCAAAATTGGGCCAAACCTTTAAGGCCTAAAATAATTTCTAGAAGTCACAAACTCTTTAAAAAATGTATTAGGAATATGGGAGTTAATTTACAATATGAATTTGGGTTTTCAAGTTAGGTAGCGGGTTCAAATTAAGAGGTTCCTCCCTTTTGTTTGAATCCGGACTTGAACTCGAGACCCGAATTTATAAATATAAATTAATTAGGCCCTTTAGAACAAAAAATAAATAGAAAATCGTAGTTTGCTTTAGGTTGGCCTTTAAATAATAAAGTGAGATGAGCCTCGCCAAACAAAATGCATAAATTGTAGGTCCCTCATTAAATGTTCCTATTAAAATACTTAGAATCCGGGGCGTGCCGTTTAGCGAATTTCACGGCCCTCCCCAAAGATAATAACCCGTTGGTCGCTTTAGGCGCACTCTTAATAATTTTACCTTCTTAAATACGGGTGTGCATTTCATGCAACCCAAATACAAATCCAAAAACGTTGAATAAGAATGTGTCGAGGATCCGGGTGCATTTCATGTGACGTGATCCAAAAACACGTTTTTAAACGACGTTCACTTTCTTAAAAATTAACTAAAAGCGTTAATGATCTTAAAATTGCACTATAGGTTGGAGCATGTATAATAATTAGATTTTAACCACTTATAATAATTTAAGTGACCGTGCTAGAACCACGGGATCTGGGGGTGCCTAATACCTTCCCTCGGATCAACAGAATTCCTTATTCAGAATTTCTGGTTCGCAGACTCCAATTGGGAAGTCGAAATTTCCTCGATTTGGGATTCAAGTTAAATCAAGTTAAACTAGTGACTTGGGACACCAAAAGCCAATCTTATCCCAAGTGGCTACTCTAAAAATAAATAAATAATCCCATTTCGAATAATGTCACTTTAAATGGAAAAAACTCCCTTATACATTATCCTTCGGGGAAGGTGTGTAAAAAGGAGGTGTGACAACAAGCCAATGAAGGCAATCGTGCAACCCGATCCTACACTATCACTCATAATCAGGCTCTCGGCCTCCCTAAGTCATCACTTTCTAGTCTCACACACACGGGCTCACAATGCCACAATACCAGCTCGAAACAATGATATAATGTGTCAAATGATAATAACCAAGACTGAGACATAATATGATATGCATGAACAAGATTGAATACAGGGTACCAATGAAACTAATGATATGACAGCAAGAAACGACCACTTGGGTCTCAACAGTATCGGCGTAAAGCCCTAACATGGTGATTAGCATGATTTAAAACTCATTAACTTATTCACCTAATCACAACACAGATATCAGGAAGAAAGATCACTAAGCGATGCCATGAAATTACCCAGGCAACAATTCTCGCGGTGCACGCCTACACTCCCTTCACTTGGCATTTGCGTCACCTCAATATTTATCATAGAACAAGTAGTTGGGGTTTTCGAACACAGAGAACTAATTTTGGAAGCATTACTTACCTCAAACCAAGCCAAAACTCTAACCCGCGATGCCCTTGCCTATCGATCCGGCATTCAAATGCTCCGAATCTAGCCAATCAATGCACGCTAAAGGAATGAAACCCACACAAAAATTATCAAATTAGACCCAAGATCCTGAATTTGCTCAAACCCGGCCCCCGAGCCCATGTCTCAAAATCCAACAAAAATTGCACATCTAGGAACTCCTTTTACTCCCGAGTCCATACATACCAATATCATCAAAATCGGACTCCAAATGGTCCCTCAAATCCCCAATTTAAACTCTCCAATTTCAAGCCCTAATCTCCCAATTTCTTCCCTAATTTTTTCATAAATATCATGATTAAAACAATGGAATAATCACCATAAACACAAGATTCAAGGCCCAAGTAGCTTACCTCACTGAAAACACTTGATTCCCTCTTGAAATCACAGCTCCCAAGCTCCAACTCGTTCAAAAATGGTGAAGAAATGGTAGAAATTCACGAAGGGAAACTTATATACTTTCTGCCCAGCATTTCCGCATCTGCGACGTCGCAACTGCGGAAAATCCATCACAGGTGCGGTCCTCACTTAAATTCCAGAACCCGCTTCTGCTGTCAACTTCTCGCTCTTGCGATCTCGCAGGTGCGGTAAGATGTTCGCACCCGCGACTCTTGCCCTCTCTACTATGGCCTCTTCTGCAACTGATCCTCCGCTTCTGCGTTGTCGAACATATAGTTCTCACTCCATAGGTGCGGTTATGACAGCTAAAACATACCCGTAATTTCATCAACTCTTAAACCACAAAACCAATCCGTCAACCATCCAAATTCATCCTGAGACCCTCGGGACCTCAACCAAATATACGAATAAGTCACATATCACCATTCAAACTTATTACAACATTCAGAACACTCAAAACAACATCAAAATACCAAATCACCCTTGGATTCAAGCCTAAGGATTTCCAAACATCCGAACTCCGCAAAAGATTCCAAAACCTATCAAACCTCATCCGAATGACCTAAAATGTTGCACACACGTCACAAATGACACAATGGACCTACTCCAATTTTCGAAATTCAATTTCGACCCCAATATCAAGATTTCCACTGCCGACCGAAAATGCCATATTTTCAATTTTGCCAATTCAAGCCTAAATCTACCATGGACCTCCAAATTACATTTCGAACACGCTCACAAGTACAAAATCACCTAACAAAGCTATCCAAACCATCAAAATTCACATTCGAGACCTTCTACATATAAGTCAACATCCAGATGACTTTTCCAACTTAAGTTCCTAAATTAGAGACTAAGGGTCTCCTTTCACTCCAAGATCACTCCGAACACAGAACAACCAACATGATTTGATGAAGTACAACTGAACAACACATCAAGAAGCATAAATAGGGGAAATAGGACTGTAACTTATAAAACGACAGGCCGAGTCATTACAACAATAGAGTCCTACGGGTGTTAACCGGATAGGCTGGTCCGGGCTGGACACAAAAATAACAGCCCATCCGGTTAGTGGTTAGGGCTGGATAGTGGGATGACTAACCAGGATGGTAACGGGTTGGGAAATTCTAGGTTAATTAGGGCCTGTCCGGGTTCAGTCTTAGCAAGTCCGGACCAGGCCAGGTTACTTTTTTTTTTTAAGTATATTATATTTTCTTATTCAATATTTTTTGATACTCAAGTGTTTGCAAACTTTTAATTAAGGAAATAAGTATTTTAAGACTTAGAATTAAACTTTAAAACTTTAAAGTTTTAAATTTGAAATTTGAATTGTAAAATTGAAAATAAGTGGCTACAAAAAATTATTTAATAAGATCAATATGTAAGAATCAAACTCCAAAGGCTTTCGTTTTATATATTCAATAATAAATAATACTTCAAATTAATTTGCAAGTTATATTTTGACTTTTTATAATTTGCAAATTAAAAGTTTACAACAATTATAAAAAATAAGAAAGAGTACATCACATGCTTTACATCATTTTATAAGCACATCCATGTCAACATGAGGTTCTTGGTTTCCGGCATTGCTTGAATTAAAACCATAAAAGCATTATATCTCTAATCTCTTGGTCATCTGTTTCATCTACCTCTTCATGCCCTTGATTTCTCCGTTATAATCTTATCGAATCTCTAAAGCATACTAAAACTTTCAAAGAGTTGCTACCCAATAGATGACGGGTATCTCATAGCTGCTGCCTTGCTTGGCTAAATGCGCTCTCTGATGTGACTATTAAAATCGGCACATCTAGCACGACTCGAGCCAAGGCCTAAAGAACAGGAAATTAATTTGAGTTGCTCCTCCACCAACCCAGTGGTAGAAAAGCTTTTGTATGGGTTTCTTGTGACTTTTGCAAGTAGAACTGGAGTTCATCAATATTTCTGCTACTGGTTTGTTGATGCTCTCCTAGTATAGACCAAATCAAGTAGTCTTCAACCATATCCTCCAAATCACCGGATTGAAGATGTTGAAACTAAACTTAAAGGAATATTTGCATCTACAGCAGCAGACGCGTCACCAATGCTAGCATAATAATTATATAAAGTTTGTAAATATTTGTGTAGATCAGAAATACAAGTTTCAACATTAGGGTTTTATCGGTCCAATATCCATACAAAACATATAAAGCAGTGATTAATTGGTGACAAGTGGTTATTTTGTTAGAAAAGGTTAAAATAGCACTAATTAGGTAAATGGAAGAAATTGGATAGAAATATTTCTTAAATTTGTTTAGCATAGATTCAACAGTAGAACTATATCCTTCTTTCTTCTTCAAATTATGAAGAAAAAGAGAAATTTCAGCAATATGAACTAAACCATTTGCAATAGTAGGATAATAAGCTCTAGAGAACTCAAGTGTAGCTACATAAAATTTTTGTAAAATTTTTACAACATCTTCAATGACATCCCAAGTTCTAGATGTTAATAAATGATTAGGATCGGTACAATGAGAATTAGCAACTTTAGTTATAGGAATTTTATATTTATAATAGCATCTTAAGAATAAATAAGTATAATTCTACCTTGTAACTATTTCTGAGGCATGAGTCTTGTTTTTAGTCCATATTGTATACATTTATCCTTAAATACATTTAATCTACCACTTCTGTTATTTCTTTGAATTACACCAACAACTCTTCTAACTAAAGTGATCTAATTTCTAAATAATTCAAGGCCACTCTTAACAATCAAATTATATATATGACATCCATACCTCACGTGAAGCATTTCAGGAAGCGGTGAGTGTAGATTGATGATAGCTATAATTACATATTTTAGTCGATTATTACACTCTAATTTACTGCACTTTAGTTGAGTTTGCGCTTTAATCGCTAGTGTTTTGCACTAATTGTGTGTTTTATGCCTTGTAGGAATGATTCTGAGCTATGTAGATGTTATGGAATGAATTCAAGTGATTTAGAGCTTTGAAGTCTGAGTAAAAGCCCAAGAAATTAAACCAGTATTGTATTTGGGGATCAACAGATGATAGAACAATGAAACGAAGAATCGAGTAGGCATATTGCGTACTATCTAGTAAAATGCATATAACTTTTCGCTCAGAACTCCATTTGGGCTCTACAATATATGGTTGGAAAGATAACTCAAAGGCTACAACTTTATTGTGTTACGATTTACCAAATTCCAAATGAAACATGGTGAAAAACACTGTCAAAACTGCGACTTCGGACCTGGACACGGACTAAGGTAGTGCACTGGGAAAATACCACGCCCGGACCGCGACCGCGAGCGTCCAGACCTGAAAAATTATTATTTTTCGCATAGAAGAAGGTATAATTGTTTGGGCCCGACCCTAATTGGTATATATACATGGAAAAATAGTATATTTAGAGGTTGGACATAATTTTGACATAATTTAGATCTAAGGAGGACAGATTTTTGACACGGATTCGACCTATGGAGGTAGAGACACAATAGGAGCAAGGCGGGGAATTCTTTTACGAGTTTTTCCTTCCTCTTCCTATTTTGACTTTTAGTATTATAATTTTATATACTATTATGAATAGCTAATTTGATAGAACCTTTTGTAGGATAAATTCTTGTTATGTTTTTATATAATTGAGCCATTGGATTTCTTTACGTGTTCAACTATGTGTTTATTATTATTGATTGAATGGTCATCGATTGACTGTGCCTATTTATTATGTATTGCTTGAGAAAAGATACATATTTAGATGGTTGTTGAACAACGTCACTCCTAACGTATGTGAGAAATCAATACAACGGGTTTAAAGGCAGGTTTAGAAATAACAAAGTCTTGACGTGGTCATAATGAGCGGTTAGATAAAGCCAACTAGCGTAGTTCGAGAGAATATGTCTAGTAAATTGTTGTAGTTTCTCGAGAGAGAATTACGATACCTAAAGTGCTCACGATCAGTGAAAAATGGATTAGCAAAATTGTAGGGAATATAGCTAGAAGGATTCCGACAATTGGGAAAATCATAACTCTAGACCTCCTTAATTTAGTCTCCAACCCTTTGTCTCGTTAGTTGATAATTTTACCGCTTTCTAGTATTTGCTAGTTAATTAGTTAGAAATATAAATCTCAATCTTTATATTTTAGAAAATTCTTCAACCTTGTCTTCTTAGTGTTATTAAACAGATATAGCTAAGCCTTAGTTCACTGTGGGATTAGACTCCGGACTTTTAGACCGGATTATATTTCCAGCGACCTCTTATCCTTTTTAGCACTAGAGTTGGGCGTGATCAAATTTTGGCACCGTTGACGGGGAACTAACGGTATAGTTGTAGCTGTATATATTGCTAGGGTTCAAGTTTGAATTTTTTTTGTATTTTTTTCATAACTGTTGATTTGAGAAACATGACATCTTGGAATTATGGGAATTTAAGTGTAGATAATTCTACTGTTGATCTCCATACATATTGTGTGGGAAACCACCCATGGCAAAATTTTCAAAACTTTCCTGAGAGCGAGTTATATGCACCAACTCAATCTTATTTGTCGAATGTGTGTGATGTGTGTGGTGGCAAAAATGATCACTTTTATGGTTGTACTTATATTTCTTATCTTCCCCTAACCCCTTACTATGATGGTTCTACCTTTTTTATGAAGTTAACAGGAACAAAGAACCTGGGGATGCAGACCTGAAGGAGATCAAGGATATGTTAAAGTGCCTTCTGAAATAAAATAATGAAAAACAATTGCGGATAGAAATGCAAGAGGCAACTATTCGCAAGTTGGCGGCTCAATTAATTCAAGTGGTTGGATCTTTTAATGCTCAACAAGCCAATATTGACGATAGTATCCAAGAAGAGCATGAATTTGAGGTGCTAATTGGGGAGGTTAGAGTAGACATCAACAACCTAACCAACTACAATTTGAGCATGTCAATGTTGAAGAAGTGAGACTAGAGCCAGCCAAGGACTTTGAGGATATAAATTTTGTTGACTCTAGTATCATTGATGTTGAGGATGTTGAAAGTCCTGAAGTTCATGTGTGTGAGCGTATTGGTCCACACTCCAAGCATTTTTCCACGTTATGTTTGGATGATGATATGGAAATAGAGTCATCCGAACCAATTGAAGAGTCAAGGAATAAGGAACAAGGTGCATATAATCTGGAATTCTTCTTGCCAGAAAGTCAGGATTACATACCTCATACAAAGGCCAAGGAGTGCAGATTACTAAATTATTTCCTTGGGCTAGTTAGATTTGTTCCACCGTCCCATGACCATAATCATAAGCTTGAATCAAAACTTGGGGTTCAATTCATAAGCTCGAGGTGGAGGCAAAAAGTGATTCACGTCGTGCCGCAATGTTAAATCAAGCGCTTGTTGGGAGGCAACCCAGCTTTATTTTTTTTAAATTAGTTTTTTTATTTTTTTTAGTATTATAATATTTTTGTAGTGTCTATTTTTAATTTTCTAGGAGCATGGAAATCAAAGCTATTGGAAGGATTATGTCAATAGTTTAAGATAACACATCGCAATTCCATCCCATATCGTCCTAAGGCGAATGGAGCAGTTGAGGCAGCCAACAAGAACATAAAAAAAATACTGAGGAAAATGGTAGAAAGTTCCAGGCAATGGCATGATAAGTAACCATTTGCGTTATTGGGTTATCGCACTACTGTTCGTACTTCAGTAGGTGCAACTCCTTATCTATTGGTATATGGCACTGAAGCAGTGATTCCTGCGGAAGTTGAAATTCCGGGATGATGATGAGTGGGTCAAAACCCGTTTGGTGCAGCTGAGTTTAATCGATGAAAAAGGATTGGCAGCAGTATGTCATGGCCAATTGTATCAAAAGAGGATGGCAAGAGCGTATAACAAGAAG
>MU756866.1:1899-16263 GCA_026770625.1 Nicotiana glauca
CCCCCCCACACCTGCAACTCTTTCTTCTACTTCCATATGAGCACTCCCTTCCTAGGTTCTTCATCGTCTTCTCTTCTCTCTATTATTTTCTAGCTAGGTAGATTGCCGGAGAAATTTTTCGATCAGCATTGTTGCAGAATTTATTTTCTTTAAAGTTGTGACAAATCATTATCGTATTTTGGAAGTAAATGTGCTAGAACGTGGAGTTAGCTTGTGGGTGAAGTATGAATTTGATCTTGGAGATAAATTTTTTGGGATGGTTAGGGGTGCTGCTTTTGCTAATGGGTGTTTCCATATCTTGGATGACGAGAACGGGCTAGTGACATTCGACCTAAAAATAACAATTTTAAGATTTACAAATTAGTTATTGGAGGAGGTAATTATCCAAGTGCAGAAAGCCTGCAATTTTCGTACAAGGAGAAATATTTTAGAAGGAATGGTTTGAGAAAAAGGATGAAACTTGGGAAAGATGTTACCATTTCTGCTTGTGCGGTCTCTTACGCTGGAAGTGATGATTTTGTAATTCTTATCAAGAATGAAGAGATTAAGGCCAAAGAAGAATTTGAAACTCGCGATTCCAAAATACGATAATGATTTGCAGCTCCCCTACTGTGAATGATTTGTGGGTCTGTTAGAAAATTAGAAGATGACGAAGGGGATGAAGAAGTATGAGGATCAAAAACTTCAGAGAAATCAAAGTCTGGATCAACAGAAGAGGAATCTGGGATTTTGAGGTGGGTGAGTTTACTTGCTAGTATGGAATGAAGGGCCTTTTATTATTGAGCTGCAAAGGCCATATTTTTTCATAATTTTTTGTACTGTTGGACGTTGGGAAGAGGGTTTTCACGCTCCAGTGCGTCGTGTTCCTCACGCGAACTGCTGATTATGACCGACTAACGCCACATAGGCATGGTCAATGGTCAAATGTGTTTATTAATTGCGGAAAAAACGAGTTCGAGTGTTCAAATGGGAAAATAAAAAGTTTATGTATCGGATTTAAAAAACCCGACAAGTTTAAGCGGCCAGGAAGCCATTTCACCTAACAACTTTAAATAATGCTAATATCTAATTCTTTTTTTAATGAAAAATTACAAGAATGTCAAATTAGTCCTTACAAGAATTAATGGGAAGGTGGAAAAAACAACTCATCAATGCTATTTTAAAAATGAATTAAATTTCACAAATATTAAATTTAAGTTTTTCTTTTTATTCATTTGCCTTTTCTTCTTCTTCTTCCCTACAATTAAATACGGAAGGTTTCGGCTTTACGAACCAGCAAGGCAGCAACAAAAATCAACGTTTGTCTTTTCTGCGGATAAAAAGTTTGTTGTTCCGGCGGCATGCTCTATTTTGACAGAAAATGTGAAGAGATGGAACAGGAACGACAAAAAAAAAAAAAAAAAAAAGTAAAGCATTTGGTTTTTGCCGGAAAAAGTTTCCGCTAAAAGACTGACAAACAAATATTTTTCTGGTAAATTATTTTCACATAAGTTCGTCTACCAGAAATTAAAATTTAAGATGTAGAGAGGAAATCAAGTGGATCTTGATTTGAAAATTGACCTGAATATCACTATAGAGAGCAGATGTGTTGATTGTGTGTGGTGAAGGTCCAACTCGTGGTGTATATGCGTTTCGTGAAGGTCAAATCAATTTAAAGAGATGGAAGATGGTGAGACGTTGGAGATTAAGAACATGAAGCATAAGAATTCTCACATGGTGTGGAATGAAAAAGTAAGTGGGTCACTAATGTTGATATTCAAGTTCAATAATTTTAATATTTTGATGGAAAAATTCTATTAGAGAGAATGAAAGTTAAGGAAATAGAGTTTTCTGAAATATATATTACACTTTGAGCAAGAATAAGGGGTAAATGGATGCTTTATTTAAAACTAGTATACGCGATGCGCGGATCGTTTCAAACAAAAAAGAGCAGAGAGAAAATAACAATATGCGGAATAATGTATTTACTGCTTCTGAACATGATTGAGTGACTTTGACTATTTAAGTTCAGCAAACTTCAAATAGGAGTAATATTCAAATAGACTATATATATATATATATATATATATATATATATATATATATATATTTGTTGAATTTTTATGTTTATTTTAAAAATAAAAAAATTGCCCAGAAAACGTGGGTCAATCTTCAAATTAACTGAATATAAGAGTAATATTTTTTCAAAAAAAAAAAATAATCAGGTTTAATAAATAATTTAAATTAACTGTCAACGTGTTTAGTGTGTAATGTTTTAACACTAAAACATAGGACCCCATGATGTTGAATAACTCAATTGGCTAGTTATTTAAGTTTTGTATTTTTTTTCTTTTTAAATTGTTTTTTGAATTTCCAAATCTATTGGAGTTATGTCCTAAAACATGACACGTGTCGATATGTCGTTTTGACACTTGGCACAATAATATAGCTTTGCTTCTCCTATTCTATATAGATAGATATTTTATAACAGGTATCCCATAGATCGATTATTCTACTCCCACCAACACAAATGCTGGATAACTGTGTGTTCAGGCAAATGGGAAGAAATCAACTATCTGACCTAGAGAACTTCAAAGGGTAACTTTTATTGGAAAATGTGGGAGACTCAAACAACTGAAGTTCACCTTGAAACATTGTCTTGAAGTTCATCTATGGGCATTTAGCAGCTGAAGAAAGGAAATAAACAACAAAATTTACTCTGCCTTTACATATTTACACCACCGACTCTTTAGTATTCTTGGTCTCTCCAAACTTGCCGAAGCAACTGGTATCTAACAATATTCCTGTCACCCTTTCCCTTGGAGACCAAGTTAAACTTTGCTAGATTAGGAGAACCCCGGAATCTATCAGCCACTATTGAAGTCAATGGCGAATCCAATTCATCAAGTTCATCATCGCTCGTGTATGATTTCTTGAGTACTGATGAACCACTTCGTTGTAAAGATTGGTTTCCTGTCTCTCCAAGAAAGGTTATAATGGACCTCACCGAAGGGGGTAAATATGATGTAGGAGACGCAGTGCATGGGACA
This sequence comes from Nicotiana glauca, assembly GCA_026770625.1. NCBI lineage: Eukaryota > Viridiplantae > Streptophyta > Magnoliopsida > Solanales > Solanaceae > Nicotiana > Nicotiana glauca. The sequence goes on from MU756866.1 coordinate 4,929, forward strand.
GTCGAGACAGGCTCTTCAGGAGTATCTACCGCATCATCCTAGATTAAGAAATGAACATTCATGAGAAAACTGGAAGCTGGAAAAGTTTCAATCAAAAGCATTAAATGAAATTGCAACGAGATAAGCAAAAACTCCAAAACTTCAAGCAAACACAACCTGAGAATCCAGTGCCCTGAGGACATCGGGGGGAACTGGGATCGGACAGAACTCATCTGGAACAAAACCATTGAGAACCCTCCTGATCAAAGTTGGACCAAGTATAGGACAAACCTTCAAACAGCACAGTAAGAACAAACTTAGAATGTAGCTTGAAACGCATCAAACAATGTTAGTGCTGACGGGCTTACCTCTTTTCTTGTTTGTGGATCAGCAAGCATTTCAAAGGGAAGCATCATGAGATCACTTAGAGCATTGAGGAGGCGGAAAGGCTTGGCAGGACTTGGTGCATTTTCATGAACAAGATCCTCACCGTCACCTGAGAAATCATTGTCCTCAATTCCAAAGAGATTAGACAGCCATCTAGACCAATCCCCAATCTGCCAACAAGTAATAAACTATGCTTATACACCATTCAAAAGCATTAGTGCGCATGAGCCAAGGGCTTATAATTGTTATATGCCACTTCTTATTAATAGTTCCGAAAAGGTGCCAAATCTCAAGCTTCCTTAACTATTTAATTTATTTATTTTTGATCAATTCCACAATTATTTAATTTATCAAATGGAAAACGGCAACTAATCCTTTATTTTAACCAGTTTTACATATGAGATGGATGCATATTTATGTTGCCTTACTGATTTGCTTTGCTGTCTCAGTGTAGGCAAGAAAATCTCTTAACATCTTTGGAGAACCTATTTGCCAAACTCTGTCAATAAGCATCTTGTTTTTAAACTATCTAGCTGAAGTATTGAGTCTGTTAGGTTTCAAAATTCCACTAATTCAAGTGAAAGGAAGATTTTTCCCCCAACTCTGAAAAACGCCTCTATTGGGTAAGGAGAATAACATTGAGGATGATATCAGCATCGCAGATGGAATTACTCATTGAATGTTAACCCATCTTACATATGAAGGGGAGGCCCATTTATCTTGCCTTACTGAGGCTTGCATCTCTGTAAAAGCAGCCAATCCGTTAACATCTTTGGGAAAAACTATTTGCAAATCAATAAGACCTCTCTCAGCGAGCCCTTTGCTAGAGACATTTATCGCAAGTAAGAGTCTCTGATAGATCTCTACTAATTTCGAGTACAGGTAGATTTTTTTGGGGGGGCCAACTTTGAGGAGATCTTATATTGGGTAAGAAGAATGACATATCAGTAATGCACTACTGAATTAAGCTGAAAAACATTGAAGCTTGACAACTCACAGCATTTTTAAGTTGCGCACCGGACCCAAAGCTTGATTTCCCCGCAGGGACAGGGAGGACCTTAGCATCACAAATGGGATCTGACACTGGATCCGTTGGCATCTCTTCAGCTGATTCACGAAGTATTGCATTGAACATGGCCACATCCAATCTACTCACTAACTGTTCCATTACCTATTACAACCCATAAACAAAGAGCTCAACAGTAAGAGCCAAGCAGCAGAATTGAGAAAGCAGTTATGAAAAGCTTGTTCAATGTTGCATGCGTCCAAACAAAGTAGTCCTAGTAACAAAAGTATAGCTTCTCATTTAACCGCAAAAACAGAAATTCCCTATTAACAATAATAACACCAAAATGCACATGTTCATACATAGGAGAAATGCTATTTCCATTAGAGACGATGCAGTGGAATGCTAACTTAAGCCAGTTTCTAGTACATGTTCAAATAAGCCCTTCAAAAGAAATGCACAATTAACTCTGTCGAACTGGGTGGATTGTGCAATCAACTTACCAATCTAGCCAGCAACGGCAAGCAGCCACACTCATGTCCTCCTGCCCTGACCGGGCAAAGCCTTTCACAGGCATCTTTGAAAGCCTTCTTCCAGAGCTCAATGGAGAAATTACCTTGCTCTTGATCTCCCAAACTACACCTACGCCCATAGGTTTTTTTAACACTTGTTGATCTTCCACCAGAGTTTGCAGCTGTGTTTTGCATATGCGGAGTCAAAGTCTGCAGGTCATAAAAACAAAATAAGTCACAGCAGCAATGTAGCAAAAGAAACATTATTCATTGAATCAAGAAACAGAAAGAGAGCAGCAGAAGCAAACTATAGGATCAACCTGCCACCACACAGACTCAACAATGCGGGAGAAAATCCAAGCTTCGACTTGTTCCAAAGCAAGCATAAATGTTTCGGTATCCTCCCAGTCACCAAGTTCATCTGTTAGACTATTGTTGAGGTCTTTATTGGAAGAAAACTCGTTCCTTTTTTTCAAGGATCTTCCGTTTAGACTAGATTTGCCCCTATTGCTCTCTGCATATGATCTACCACCTTCTTTCCTTCCTCCAGCAGCTTGGCTAACAATTGCTCTCAACATGACTGAATTTGACAACCAAAAAGTCAACCTGTAAATCAAGAAACAGATAGCTGACATTTCTTCTGTGGTACAAAAGAGCAAGCACTTTCATCCCTCTATGCCTAGTGCAGATCATTAATGAAACTATCTTTATTCCATAGAAAAGCTAACTAATAACTGATAGTGCAGTAGGATGACGAGACACCTGAATTTTGACAATCACGATTTCTGGGGAGACCCACCCATCATTATCGTTTCCATTTTTATTCCCGAGACAAGAAATTTGATATGAGAACGCAAGGGAGGAAAATCTATATTGATCAATTAATTATAATACAATGAGCCCTATTTATAACTATACGTAATATAGATCCTACTCCTATTCAATATGGGACTCGGATTAATTACATATTAACTATGTAACTATCTAACACTCCCCTTCAAGCTGATGCATACAAATCATATGTACCGAGCTTGTTACATATATATAACTAATATGAGGACCAGTTAGGGACTTGGTGAAAATATCTGCAAGATGATCATTCGACTTCACAAACTTTGTCGCAATATCTCTTGAGAGTCCTTTTTCAGACAAAATGACAGTCAATCTCAATGTGTTTCGTTCTCTCATGGAACACCGGATTGATGCAATATGAAGGGCAACTTGATTATCACACACAAGTTTCATCTTGCTGATCTCACCAAATTTCAACTCATTACGCAAATGTTTGATCCAAACTAGCTCACATGTTGCCACAACCATTGCTCGATATTCTGCTTCTGCACTAGACCGAGCAACCATATTTTGTTTCTTGCTCTTCCAAGACACCAAATTACCTCCTACTAAAACATAATATCCAGACGTAGAATGTCTATATGAAGGCAATCCTGCACAGTCAGCATCTGAGTACCCAGCATCTGATTTTATATATCAAAGAATGAGGACAACCATATCCCAATATCATAGGGAAAATCCAGGAACTGACTTACTACACTCACAGGAAAGGAAATGTCAGGTCTAGTCACTGTGAGTTAATTTAATTTTCCAACCAGCCACCTATATATTGCAGGATCGCTAAAAGCTCCCCCTGTCCTGGTAGAAGTTTAGAATTCGGATCCATAGGAGTGTCAACAGTTCTACAGCCTGTCATTCATGTCTCCTCAAGAATGTCTAAGGCATACTTCCGTTGTGAGATTACAATACCTGAGCTAGATTGAGCGACTTCAGTACCTAGAAAATACTTTAGTCTGCCCAGAACTTTAGTCTGAAAGTGCTAAAAGAGATGTTGCTTTAACATAGTAATACCATCCTGATCATTGTCGGTAATAACAATATCATCAACATAAATCACCAGATAAATATATTGAGATTTGAAGCAAAATGCAAATAAAACACAGAGTGATCAGCTTCACTACGAGTCATGCCAAACTCCTTAATAACTGTCTTGAACTTACCAAGCCAGGCTCGAGGAGATTGATTTAGACCATAGAGGGACCCGCGCAACCGACATACAAGGCAACTAGACTCCCTCTGAGCAACAAAACCAGGTGGTTGCTCCATATAAACCTCATCCTCAAGGTCACCGTGAAGAAAAGCATTCTTAATGTCCAACTGATAGAGAGACCAATGGCGAGCAACAACCATGGATTAAAAAAGGCGGACTGATGCTATTTTAGCCATGGGAGAGAGAGTATCACTGTAATCGAGCCCAAATATCTGAATATACCCTTTGGCAACAAGACGAGCCTTAAGTCAGTCAATTAGCCACCTGGACCAACTTTGTCTACATACACCCAATGACGACCAATAATCGATTTACCAAAAGGAAGAGGAACAAGCTCCCAAGTACCACTCGTATGTAAAGCAGACATCTCATCAATCATAGCATGTCGCCACCCTGGATGAGACAATACTTCACCTGTGGACTTAGGGAAGGAAACAAAGGACAAAAATGATACAAATGCACAATGGGGTGATGACAGACGATGGCAACTTAACCGACAAAATGGGGATTAGGATTAACTGTGGACCGTATACCTTTCCGTAGTGTAATGTTGATTAAAAGGAGACAAGTCCGTAGTATTAGCAGGGTCAGGTGCAGGACGTGACTCAGCTGGGCGCGGACGACGATGATAAGTCAAAAGTGGTGGAGCTGTAGAAGGTTGAACTGGACTAGGTGGTGGAACTGGAGCTATAGGCAGTGGAACTAGAGCTGCAACTAGAGCCGTAGGTGGTGAAGCTGGAGTTATAGAGGAAGATGAATGGGAGATAGTAACTGAATCTCCAAAAGATGGAACTAGTAGCACCTCAGAAATATTTAAGTAAGTGATTACCTGGACCTGTAAAGTATGATTGGGTTTCAAAGAAGATAACAACAATAGACATAAGATACAGCTAGAGGTCAGGAGAATAACATCGATATCCCTTTTGCGTTCTCGAGTAACCCAAAAAAACACACTTAAGAGCACGAGGAGCTAACTTATCTTTTCCTGGAGTAAGGTTATGAACAAAACATGTGCTCCCAAAGACACGTGGTGGAAGAGAGAACAAAGGTAAGTGAGGAAACAGGACAGACAATGGAATTTGATTCTGGATGGATGGAGATGGCACACGATTAATAAGATAACAAGATGTAAGAACTGCATCCCCCAAAAACACAACGGAATATGAGATTGTATGAGTAGGGTACGGGCAGTTTCAATAAGATGTCTATTCTTTCTTTCAGCTACACATTTTGTTGGGATGTGTTCAGACAAGATGTTTGATGTATAATCCCATGAGAGTTCATAAACTGCTGAAATGGAAGACAAATACTCTTAGGGCATTATCAGTACGAAATGTGCGAATAGAAACCTCAAATTGATTTTGAATTTTAGCGTTGAAGGTCTGAAAAATAGAAAACAACTCAGATCGATTTTTCATAAAAAATATCCAAGTGCACCTGGAATAATCATCAATGAAATCGATAAAGTAGTGAAAATCCCAAGGTAGAATTGACCCGACTAGAACCCCAAATATCTGAATGGACTAAAGTAAAAGTGACTCTGCTCGATTATCAAGACACCGAATGAAACGGGAGCGGGTATGCTTATCGAGCTGACATGACTCACACTCTATAGTGGACAAGTGAGATAGACCAGATACCATTTTTTGAAGTTTTGACAAACTGGGATATCCTAACCGTTTATGTATTAAATCTGGTGAATCAGTAACAGGACAAGTTGTTAAAGGATGACAAGATGTGAGTCCATGTGATTTTGCAAGGATAAGGTAGTAAAGTCCATCTGATTCACGTCCGGTACCAATGATATGCCCCTTAATACGTTCCGGTATAAAAACAAGGTCATCAAGAAATAAAACAGAGCATTTAAGTGATTTGGCTAAACGACTAACGGCTATGAGATTAAAAGGACTACCGGGAACATAAAGAACTGAATCTAAAGGTAAGGAAGGTACTGGACTTGCTTGGCCTATTCCAGTTGCCACGGTTTGAGACCTGTTGGCCATCGTGACTGTTGGAAGAGATTGAAAACATAAAATAGTAGTGAAAAGAGATTTATTACCCGAAATGTCATCAGATGCACCTGAATCAATGACCCAAGACTCGGAGGTTGAAGATTGGGAGACACAAGTCATGTTACTACCTGTTGGAACAGCGGAAGCTATCTCTTAAGATGTATGTTTACATGCTTTGTACTAAAGGAACTCAATATAATCTGATATAGAAATCATCTGGATTGGATTCAATGCATTGGATCCAACAGATTGTGAGTCAAAGGCTTCTGATACGAATAACATTATAATGTTCACGCCGGGAAACTCAGAAACCCTTCTGGAAATTACTATTCATGCCAGAAAAATCAAAAAAATTTCTGGAAATCACTATTCACGCCGGAGAAAAATATAAAAGTGGTCGAAATTTGGTTTAAATTGGATGGGTAGGCTCGGAATTGCAAGGCGATGACACCATCCAATAGAAAAATTTTCAAATTCTGTCCGGAACAGTCCTCACGCACCGGCGCGTGGGACAAATTCGGCGGCGGTAGCAGATCTCCGACAGGCGCGTGGGGGTGCGCGTTGACTTTTTCAGGAGAATCCTTCTGGGTTTTGGTCGCCTCTCTCTTGGGAACCTTGTGGTGGTGTTGGATTTCGCACAACACTGATAACTAATGACTTTGACGCAAAAAGTCACTTAGGTCACCGGAAAATTGCACGGTGACTGAGTTCTTTCTTCCCGGATGTCGTTTGAATGACGCACAACGATCTCTTCTCACCAATACTCTGATATTATGTGAGAATGTACGGGAGAAAAATCTATATTGATAAATTAATTATAATACAATGAGCTATATTTATTACTATACATAACACAGATCCTACTCCTATTCAATATGGGACTCGGACTAATTACATATTAACTATATAACTATCTAAAAATATATTTGGCTAATAATTGTATGAAGACACCTGAATTTTGATGTCAAGGCTTCTAGAGCTTTTACTTTTATTATTATTTCTTATAAAGTAAGATAATCAGGGCTTCTAGAATTATTCTTTCTTGAAAATATCTAGCACCCAACCCTCTCCCAAAAAAAAAAAAACAGATAGTCGCCAGTCAGGTTCAATGAGCAAATATGGTGATTAGCCTCATCAAAAGCTTCTCATTTAAGAAAGAAAAACATATCAGCACCCTTATCCAAGATATTTATTCAGATATCAGAACAGCTTCTCCATTTCATTGACTTTTGTTACTGCCAGATTGTTTTAAGGCTTTACTTTGATGCTGAACTACTATTGGTGATAAAAAGTAGCGTTCAAGCCAATACAAAAGAATTAAGAATGCACTTCTCAAAGACAGAAAGGTGACTTGTACCAAGTTCTTTTACGTATTTGAAGATCACATACCTTGGAACATCATTTCCACAAGCTTTTGAAACCAAAACTAAACCTGAAACAGCAGCTCTTGCAGCACCTGCCTGTTTAGCTCGGGATTTTGCTGTACAAGCATGAGCATAAAATCGAGAAAGGCGTCGCGCTGGAGCATGGACCTTGTGTGCAGAACTGCCATGCTCAGCCACTACTGAATAAAGGCTAACCTCAACAGCTGCCGCTTCCCTTAATTCTTCCTCAAGTGTCTCAATTTTTGCCTTCCATTCATTTCTCCTGTCAGGAGATCCATTCATTGGTTTGTTACCTTTACCATAAGAACGAGCATCTTCCGAAACATGCAGTTTTGTTGCCTTTTCTGGAATCTGGCTGCTACCAGGAAGGCCGCTTCTGTTAGGTAAGTCAGTCAACTGATGAGACTTCACATGCTTCGATTTACCATTGGTGATGCTAGATCCCTGCAATCCAAGCACTTTATTTGAATTAAGAGCATCACCCTTCAAAGTGCTGCGTTTCCTGCTGATTTCTGAAAAATGAGGAATCTCCTTCAAGATCTCATCCTCTTCAATCTCTAGATACTCCATTTCTTTCCCATTCACCACACCAACATGTAAATCTTTGAGTGCTTTACTTTCAGCATGGTCCTTCGGTTTATCTTGGAAGTCTTGACGACAACCAGAATTGGAACTGACTGGCCTAGAGCTACCCTCAATAGATGCATCAAGATGGTCGATGGTGGATGTAAATCTATGGCCGCGACCATTTTCTGCAGAGACTTTGACATCATCTTTAGGAAGGCCTTTCTTGTCAGCAATATCTTCCTGAACATCATGCATCAGAATTTGCTGCTCGAGGACTGTCTCAGAGCTAATTGCCTTCCCATTTTTACCTCCAAAATTATGGAATGAGGAAGAAGATCCTGTTAATTGAGAAGCAGGCTTCTTCTGTATTGACGTCATACTTCTTTCAGAAAATTTAGACAAAGAAGTGGCATTGTCCACTGAGTGCCCTCTGTTTAAAGATAAGCTGCCTGACAACTCTGGAGCTACATTACTAGCTGGTTTTCTAGAACTTCTTATGGTAGAATCCATGAGCTTTGCTGTAGAGTCCAGTCCAAAAAGTAGATCAGGTTCTGGATCGTCCCTCAGCAAGTTTTCAATTATGGATTCATGTGCAATCTACAGGTAGTCATGGTATAACGTTACTAAACAAACTACCCTGACATACAGACATATGTAGTAGAACAAACCATACAACCCACAATACATAAGATTGAAACATAGAACACTTCTACAGGTTTTCCATATAGTCTATTATCAAAGGGGAGTAAACTAGTAGGCAAGCAACTGTCATACCGACTTCTACGTATAGCAAAACACTTAATAGTCAATATAGAAGGTGAATCCAAGACCCTACTAAATCAGTCATGGGGCAGTCAAGGAAAAAGAAGAACAAGCTATTATCACCTAACATTAAGTAAAGTAGAAACATGTTTCAAACTGAATTGCAAAGAATATTCAACTCCGTGGATATAGCCAAAATTCAAGAACTGACAATTTACAGTGTTATCTCTAGAGCAGTACGCCAAAAAGGATGAGTCTAACGGCCTGTTAGGCTTGGATTATGAGAACTGTTCCTGAAGTAGGCATAATTATTGATTGTCATTTTTAATGACTGAATGAAACTGAGTAAATCAAACAAACCAATTAAGTTAGACGACATATTTTTTTCTTTATAAGGAATTAGAAGAAATAATCCAAACCAAAATGGCTAAATGGCCCTTTTTAGTTTCTTGACGATGAATTAATCATAAAAGCTTTGCAGAGGATCAGGAATGACAAAGAGAATATAAGTATTACAACTACCTTCCCTTGTTGAGATGGTGAAGCCTCAGAAACATTTTGTGATGAATGTGGTGACTCATCATCAGTAAAAGATGCAATCTCACTCTCATCATCATTTTTCTCATTCACCGAATCGGCAACAGATCCTTGGCCATCCTGTTCTATGGATAGACGTTGCTTCCCTATGCTAACATTAGGGGATGAATTTGAGCTACTCCTGTTATCAGCAGGATGTATGTTAACAAACAGAGCTGGTTGCTCAGAGTTCTTAGAACTCTTCTTGCAGTTGAGTGGAGTGTAAATGGATACAATCTCCTCGAGCAGTCCAAAATCCGCAAGATTTATTACAGATGTCCCCAAAAGTTGGCCTTTGGTTGTCTTATCCTTACGAAGCTCATACAGATGAAAGTCCAAGAAATTCTTCTGGAATTTGTCACTGGCCTTCTTTTCTCGACATAAAGTTAATGGAAGTGTGAAAGATTCCTTGAATTCAATGTTGGTATCCCCGACACTAGACACGATAGACCCAGAGTTCTGACCATCGTTTTCCCATTGAAGTAACACAGACTGAACAGACTTCAGGGACTGTGATGGAGGCCAAGGCTTAATCTCGTCTACCTGAATAACGTACTCAACTTGCACAGAAGCACCCTTTTTGTGTCTTGATCTCAGTCCAAGAACCATTGCTTCAATTTCAATTAAAATACAAGGCTGTTTGGTAGACAATGTTGAATTAGCTAGAATCAATTGAAAGGCAAGTAAAACCAAAACTTACTTTAAAGTCAAGAAATATAACACAATCCATGTAAGAAAATAACAACCTTGTACAATGTAAATGGACTTAAAGGTACTATAAGACAGGGAACAAAAAGAGTGCAACCATAAAACACATACTCTTAAATCAACAGCTTACCTAAAATCAATATATTAGAAAATGGAAGCCAAAATTGATAACCTAATAAAAAAAATACAATTTCACCATAAAAGGAATAAAAAGGGAGGGTTTTTCACAGAGCAAAACCAAACATATTAAAATGCAGTTTGGGTATTTCCTAATCACTCATTCAAAAAGCCAAAAAGAAAGAGACCCTTTTGATATCTTATAATCAAAAGCACAAATTCAACAATGGAACTAACAAGAAAGTAAGAATTTGATTAGAAACAGCAACAATTCTGGTATTTTTACCTGCACCGCTTTGAGGACAATAAACACAACTCAAAATGTACTAAAAAACTTGATCAATTTTGCTCTTTAGATCTTCTTGGTCACTTTTTACTTGTGGGTATGTTTGTAGAGAAAGTAAAGGTGAAAACTTTAATGGGAAAAGGAGAAAGATCTCTAATAGGAGTAATAATATTGAAGAAGATGCTAAGCGTGTTTATATTATTATTATTATTTAGATGTTTGCATGTCTACTTCACTCACTTTCAATCAAGCTACTGAAGAGTTTTTTATATTCTTTTCACATGCACTTTTATATTTTTATTTTTTTCTTTTAAAAAGATTCCTTAAATTATTTAGCTCTCTGGATTTTTTGCAGGGTACAGAGTGATCTGCTTCTTTTTTTTTTTTTTTTTTTTTTTTTTTTTTTTTTAAAGTAATACATTAGTCCAGAAAATGGATACAGACAAACCAGATTTTATTTTTTCTTTTGGGTTATGAATTGAGGTTTAAATTTATGGTGTGTTTGGTAACAAGGAAAATATTTTTTAATTTTTGTATATTTGGTTGGCTTAAATATTTTGGAAAATATTTTTCTTATCAACTTATTTTCTTCTAATTGGAGGAAAATATTTTCCTTATCAAGAGAAGGAGAAACATTTTCCAGAACTCTTTCTCAACATTCCCCACCCTCACCAATCCACCATCCCCTCTCTCCAGAAAAGGTTTTTTTTTTTAAAAAAAAATTCAGTTTTGCTGTTACCACCCACACTATTACCCCTCCACCCTACCCCATCCCGTAAAAAAAAAATACCTTATTTTTTATTTTTTTTGTAATTTCAAATTTCTGTTTTTTCGTTTTTCTGCACCACCCACCTCCACTCTCCCCCTTAACCCCTACTCCCTACCGCAGCATTCCCCCTTCCGAACAAAAAAAAAAATTTCCCTTTTTTTTTGTAATTTTAAATTTCTATTTTTTTTTTTTATTTTTCTGTCCTCC
>MU756866.1:25277-40906 GCA_026770625.1 Nicotiana glauca
GGTGCAATGCATCACTACATGAAATATCTGGCAACGAAATAACACCCTGAATACTCCTCCATAAGGAGCGCATTACTGAAATGAACACATTTGGCCTGATATAGAGCCCATATTCACATTTGAATCCATCCACCGACCTCAAGCCGATTCTGATTGCACTGACTAGGCTAATAACCTTCCAAGGTCCATAATAACCCACCTTTCTGCTCATAACACATAAGAACGACCGCCATAGCTGGAGCGAACCTCCACAGTCCATAACTCAATAACCAGAGTGCCCTCCAGGCATAAATTCTCAAATTAACGATATTATCGTAACCTTCATATTTGGTTATTTTTTTGTCTTAATCAATCCAATGACTGCCTGCCACACTTATACAACCTTCCTGTGGAACACACTCCCATAACCTACTATAATAATTACCTGGGCCATACCTTCAAACCACCGGTCGCACCAACGCTGAAAGGCAATCAAGAATCATTACCATTATACAAGCCCCTTTTACAAAACACCGATCTCAGGTGACGTCGAAGATAATACCAACTTACTTTAAACCTCGGAACTCCTTTCCTGCTCATCCGAGCTTCTGACATCCTTGTCCACACCGGACTGCAACCTTGATTCTCACTTTAAATTCCATACCACTCACTATACACAACATGCCAATGCATGATAGAACATGATTCTTATCATAACTCCGGAACCACTAATGGGTCAACACTTCATCATATAAAAGCTTTTCACTGAACTCACTTCAGGAGAAACANGGTATTTAACTCAAAGCTAGCATAAATTACTTACCTCATAACGAGTGATGAAAATGGCACCTCAAAGTTGCTCCCCATCGGCTCCAATGGAAGAAAAATGGGGTTGAAATGAACCCAACCCCGGATCTTAAAAGACCTCACTGCCTCAGCTATTTCTGCACCTGCGGTCCCTTGACCGCTTCTGCGGTTCCACAGGTGCGGTTAAAATGCCGCTTCTGCAGTCCTCCCTAGGCCGCCTTTTTTTCGCTTCTGCGACATACCTTCCGTAGATGCGGTCCCGCTTCTATGCAACCTTGACTGCATCTGCGGTCCTCGAGCCCCTGACCAAAATCCGCTTCTGCGGTGGATTGACCGCATCTGCGGTCCTAGAACCGCAGATGCGGTTATGACATAACCAACATACCTTTAGCTATTCTTCAACTTCCAAATTTGATCTGTTAACCATCCGGAATCCACTCGAGGCCCTCGGGACCCCAACCAATCATACCAACCAGTCCCAAAACACATTACAGACTTGCTCGAGGCCTCAAATCACATCAAACAACGCTAAAATCATGAATCAACCACCAATCCAAGCTTTATGAACTTTAGAATTTCCAACTTCTACTTTTGATGCTTAAACCTATCAAATTACGTCCGATTGACCTCAAATTTTGCACACAAGTCATATTCGACATTACGGACCTACTCCAACTTTCGGAATTGGATTCCGACCGCGATATCAAAATGTCCACTTCCGGTCAAACTTCTCAAAAACCTTCAAATTTCTATATTTAGCCAAATGGATCCAAAATGACCTACGGACCTCCGATTTCACTTTCGATCGCGCTTCCAACTCCAAAATCACCATACAAAGCTATTCACAGACTCGGAATCCAAAACGGACATCGATAACACTGAAATTCACTTTAAGCCAAACTTATGAAATTTCTTTCAAAATGTTACTTTCCGCAATAGGCGCCAAAACGCTCCTGAGTCATCCAAAATTCGATCCGGGCATACGCCCAAGTCCGAAATTATAATACAAACCAGCTGGAACCTTTAGATCCCGATTCTGAGGTCGTTTACTCAAAATTCCAATCCTAGCTAATTCTTTCAACTCTAAGCCTTCGAAATGAGAATTCTCTTTCCAAATGAACTCTGAACTTCCTGAAATTCAATTTCGACCATGCGTGCAAGTCATAATACCTGAAATGAAGCTATTCATGGCCTCAGACTGCTAAACGATGTGCTAGAGCTCAAAACGACCGGTCGGGTCGTTACCTTCTTTCCCACTTAAACATACGTTCGTCCTCGAACATGCTGAGATATACACTGAAGTAGTCTAAAATCACCGTTTAATACCTCATGCACCTTCCCGTGCTACCACAACTTAGTTGAGCACATTAGCTCGATCAAGTCTAATGATATTTCCTCTTATTCAAGCAAATAAGCCTTAGAGTCCAATTCCAACATCCGGAACCCAATGCTAGGCCTGTTTCCAACATACGATCACCGTATCAATCCCTACATGTTGTACCCAAACATGGCCGCATAACTTTGCTGAATTCACACCTCGCATCACTTTACTCACCGGACCACAATAACATTTTCTAATCAACTTAGTCCAAATCCTACTAATCTGATGCTCTCATTGCACCCCATAACATACACAGGTCTTGCTCTAACCTTTACAATATCGCTATGACAGACCAATCATTGGGTCTATACTCCCGCCAAGAACCATCACTTCATCCTGAGCCGAATAAGGATCTTAGCTCCTTAATATAATTCACATAATCAGATTGCATTAATCCTAAATCCAATGATCTCGTCTTACCCAGTACGAACTGTTCAGGAAATAAGCCACCCCGACATGACCAAAAGTCTCATATGATGCTACCATGTGCCAATAGGCTACCGATTCGAACGCGATACAAAAGGAAAACAAACTCTGGAAGGAATTACCTAAATCCCGCACTAATACAGACTTTCCTTAGAGAATAGGAAGCGAGACATACAAAAATAGCATATAGAAAACTATACTCAACATCACACTGTTATGGCGCGTAACCCGATCCAAATAACATACCTATGGCAGTGTGCCACCCCATCCACACATAGATCTTGCATAAGGAGATTGCACATCGAGCTAAATTTTCTCATTACGATAAAATATCGAATTTCAGTCACAAGCACGCTAGGTGCATAATAGCTTCCATGAGGGGACATACAGTGATACAAGCTACAAAACTCAAGCACAACTGAGGTGCGACATACAATCTGAATCTCAAGAGCCATTTGGCTCATATAACATCATTTCTTCGCGGATCCTCAACACATAAGCAATTTCTCAAGCCGTCTCACAACTCACACGGTGCAATGCATCACTACATGAAATATCTGGCAACGAAATAACACCCTGAATACTCCTCCATAAGGAGCGCATTACTGAAATGAACACATTTGGCCTGATATAGAGCCCATATTCACATTTGAATCCATCCACCGACCTCAAGCCGATTCTGATTGCACTGACTAGGCTAATAACCTTCCAAGGTCCATAATAACCCACCTTTCTGCTCATAACACATAAGAACGACCGCCATAGCTGGAGCGAACCTCCACAGTCCATAACTCAATAACCAGAGTGCCCTCCAGGCATAAATTCTCAAATTAACGATATTATCGTAACCTTCATATTTGGTTATTTTTTTGTCTTAATCAATCCAATGACTGCCTGCCACACTTATACAACCTTCCTGTGGAACACACTCCCATAACCTACTATAATAATTACCTGGGCCATACCTTCAAACCACCGGTCGCACCAACGCTGAAAGGCAATCAAGAATCATTACCATTATACAAGCCCCTTTTACAAAACACCGATCTCAGGTGACGTCGAAGATAATACCAACTTACTTTAAACCTCGGAACTCCTTTCCTGCTCATCCGAGCTTCTGACATCCTTGTCCACACCGGACTGCAACCTTGATTCTCACTTTAAATTCCATACCACTCACTATACACAACATGCCAATGCATGATAGAACATGATTCTTATCATAACTCCGGAACCACTAATGGGTCAACACTTCATCATATAAAAGCTTTTCACTGAACTCACTTCAGGAGAAACATAGCAACACATAGGCAAATTCTTATAACCGTGGAAATATGCAAATCCCTAAGTAGGGGTCGGCCCACCATAGCCCCTTCGGGGTCTGCCTACACGAAACATGCCATAACAGCGAATTACATCTAACTAACATCAATTTCGGTAGCCGACAAGCCTCACACATACTGCCACAAATCACTTGCATAACTTGATCACATGGAAGGAACTGATCTCCACCACCAATATGTCAACTCAATTATGGCTAACCAATCTATCTTCGTCCAATTTATCCTTTATTGCCATCGAAACAATAATAACTCCATCCAACACTTACCACACTCTATCCGCACTCACCCCGAGTGACCTTGAACTGCGAGGCCATGCTGTCTCAAATCCCATGAACTATTTCATACCTCCCAATTGCTACATCGCAAGCCAAAACATCACAGAATATTCTGTGCCTCTTCTCATAGGCTGCTAACAAGCTTGATTTTTAACCGTACCTATACGCTCGAAATCATTAGGCATCACACCTCATCTTGTGAATTTACTGTGACTGTTGTTGAGAGCCACCCGCTCTCACTTGGCCCCGAATATAATCAACTCCATGAGTCCTCTATCACATGTATACCCTCTTGGCGAAGAACCTACCGAATTGCTTCCCTTGGAACCCGCATCTATACGAAGCAAAATCCTGAATCTTTCCCCAAGTCTGAACATGAGCCAATAAGGCCAACGATAGCTCACCTTTAATAATTCCTTTGCTCAAATTACCACTTATGGTCCTTTCCCATAGCTGAAATGGCCCATTGATATGCTAATAACCAAAAATCTCGCAAGTAGTTAACCATGCAACCCAATCGTAAGCGGTGGGACTCTCCCACTTAGCTTGAAGCCATTATTTCACAAATCTGGAATTCACTCGTCCTCTTTATCTCTTGTTGACATAACCTTGAACAATCAACCGCCAAAGTTCTCGAAATATTCCTATAAAACCCCCTTCTTATATTCTAACTCGTCAAACACATTTGCATAACCGATCTCTTTGCTATATAACCGATAGAATTCTTTGCAGAAGCCTCGCCAACCACCCGACCGCTAACCTTCTCACTTGGGTAACCCACCTATAGAAAGCTCTCCCCGGCATCTTCCAACGCTGCTGCATGGGGTACAATCACTACGACATCAATAACCCATCCTGAGTCTGAGCTCACTCTCTGGCTGTACAGGCCCATTTACCCCTCGTGGACATCATTTAAATGTGTGACAACATCCTTCCAATTCAAAGTTATGTTGCACCTTATTTCATTTAAGCGGCTCCTTTCCGTTATATTAAATCTCCTGCCATATTAGAACCCCTACTTCAAATTAGATCCGTAGACCCCAATAACCAAGCACTAATATCCTAAAATCGCTCCAAACTCTCCTTAAGGTACATGGTCATCCCACTGCAAAGCCCATATGCAACTCCGCCACTCTTGTACTTTGGCGGAACTCATCCTCTTAATCGACTACTCGACCCTTGGCCTCTTATCCTCGGCCTCCTAGAAATTTTTGCCACCGCCTGACACTTTCCATATGTCTTTCTCATCCTTTGCTGCTCAGTTGTTGTCTTAATAAAATCTATCTTCATAGCACTTTTACCCACCATCGCTACTAATTTTACACCTTACGAAAGATCATCTTTCTCATACTGTCGACATTAGAAACACCGATTAAATCCTGAACTACTGCACCCTACGATATCTGACAGTCGTATTTTCAATACTGTTTAACAATAGCTTGCCCTAAAGGCGATTGGTAGAAGGTCATAACACCGGCAAGCTTAGTACATTCAATAAGGACAATGACACCTCATCATAGAAGAAAAAATCCATCATGCTCATAAATGCCAAGTCATGTTACCCCATCAACCCAAACCTGAACACTCTCAGCCCGATTGCCTTTTCCCCGCTGGGAATAAAATACCGAATCTCTAAGTCATGCACCAAGTAAACTTTCCCTCAAGTCATTCACTGCCCCTACACGTAGGCAAACATCCCACCATCAAATCAATACTGCGGAACCATCGTTCATAAGCATCATGGCAACTTGTGCCTAGCCTCAGAGCCCTCAGAGGTACCACTACTGAACTGAAATAATAAAATATTCGTCCAAGCGACGATAATAATTCGATCAGCTATACCGGGAGAAATATCTCGTACCACATCTGTAGTATCATTACAGTTCTTTAATTTTCAATTTATAGCAAGCGGTTCGCGTCGCGTAAGATTGAGTAGGAATTAATTAAAGGCATACGCCTCCAAGGATCAAATCGCACGATAAGGAATCAAGAAGGGAAGTACTCCTAACAGTTCTGTAGCCTCCCGAGGATAAGTACAGACGTCTCCGTACCGATCCATGAGACTCTACTAGACTTGCTCATGACTCGTGAGACCCTAGGAACCTAGTGCTCTAATACCATGTTGTCACAACCCAAAATCTACCATGGGTCGCGATGGCGCCGGACACTACTGTCAGGCAAGCCAACCAAATTACTTAATCAAATTCTCGTTCTACTACCTTTGAAATCTAGGATTTTCCTTCAAAATTTAGTAATTTAAAAGATAATTACCTCAATCAAATTTAAATGATAAACAGTCATTACAAAATACTTCCAAACTATCCCAGAACCAGGTGTTACAAGTGCATGAGCAATTTCTAAGAGATCAAATAAAGTACAATAACTGTCCGGAACACAATATGGGGTAGAAAATAAATACAGATAATTGAAGAGACTCTGCTGACTGCGGATCGCCTCGAGAAAATACAGCTCAACTAGTCTCCGTGTCAACCATGCCGCGATGCCACTAAGCCACTAGAGTTGCATATACCTTTGCAACAAAAATGCACAGAAATGTAGTATGAGTACGTAAACAACGTGTACTCAATGAGTATCCCGTCTAATCTCGAAGAAGTAGAGACGAGATAGTCGACTTCGACACATACTAGTGGTCCAATAATGAGGTCAGTAATACATTAAATTATGGATTTCTTTAACCATGATTTTAGTCCAAATAGAAGGAAACAAGTAAACAATTAATTCTTTTATAGGAAATTTCATAAATTCCTTTTTGTAATTATCCAAATATTTTCAAGCCATGAAGAGGCAATAATAACTTAATTAAGTTCAAAGCAGCAATACAAGCATGTGCATATTATGCCGAGGAGACGGTCCGATCAACACAAATAAACTATGCACTTGCCGAGGGTCGACGACGCGTCTATAGATGCATCTATTTAATCTGTCGAGGCATTCGGCCGGTTCCAAAATAAACACACACAGATAGACAGCCAATCAAGAAGTCAACATGGAGCAATTATCCAAAGAAAATCCAATTCTCTTAAATAATTTAGTAAAATGAAGTTTAAACCTTTTTAGAAATTCGTTTACTAATTCGATGTGGTTTAAGTAGTTCAAGCTATCAATAGGTTCATAAATACTCCAAGTATAGCATGCTTTTGGGTCCTAACTACCCGTACAATAGCATAATAGCAGCTACGCACGGACTCTCATCACCTCGTGCATACGTAGCCCCTACAAATAGGAGCACATAATCAATTATTTCACCTACGGGGACAATTCCCTCTTACAAGGTTAGAAAAGAGACTCACCTTGCTCCGGAGATCCATAACCGGCATTCCACGCCCTTCCGAAGACTCGAATCGATGCACAACGCTCCAAAACTAGCCAATATTTATGCAAATTCATTAATATATACTTAATTACTCATTATAATCCAATTTGTATAAATTCCTAACTCCCGATCGAAAAGTTGACAAAAACGCCCTCGGGCCCACGTGCCCGGAAATCCAAAATTTTTCGAAGATAAACTTTACCCATAAACTCACGACCTCAAATATATGATTTTCTCTAAATTCCATACCCAAAATCGTGGTCAAAATCCAAGATTATCAAATTTCTAGGTTTTCCCTCAAACCCTAAGTTTTTCCACAAATTCCTTGTCTAAATCCATATATAAACTTTGTATTTAACTCAAAGCTAGCATACATTACTTACCTTATGACGAGTGATGAAAATGGCACCTCAAAGTTGCTCCCCATCGACTCCAATGGAAGAAAAATGGGGTTGAAATGATCCTAACCCCGGATCTTAAAAGAAATCACTGCCTCAGCTATTTCCGCACCTGCGGTCCCTTGACCGCTTCTGTGGTTCCGTAGGCGCAGTTAAAATGCCGCTTCTGCGGTCCTCCCTAGGCCGCCATTTTTCGCTTCTGCGACATACCTTCCGCAGATGCAGTTCCGCTTCTACGGAACCTTGACCGCATTGCGGTCCTCGAGCCCCTGATCAAAATCCGCTTCTGCGGTAGATTGACCGCATCTGCGGTCCTAGAACCGCATATGCGTTTATGACAGATCCAGCATACCTTCTGCTATTCTTCAACTTCCAAATTTGATCCGTTAACCATCCGAAATCCACCCAAGGCCCCCGGGATCCTAACCAATCATACCAACCTGTCCCAAAACACATTATGGACTTGCTCGAGGCCTCAAATCACATCAAACAACGCTAAAATCATGAATCAACCCCAATGCAAGCTTTATGAACTTTAGAACTTCCAACTTCTACTTTTGATGCTTAAACCTATCAAATTACGTTTGATTGACCTCAAATTTTGCACACAAGTCATATTCGACATTGCAGACCTACTCCAACTTTAGGAATCGGATTTCGACCCCGATATAAAAAAGTCCACTTCCGGTCAAACTTCTCAAAAACCTTTAAATTTCTATCTTTAGCCAAATGGCTCCAAAATGACATACGAACCTCTGATTTCACTTCCGATCACGCTCCCAACTCCAAAATTACCATACGGGGCTATTCACAGACTCGGAATCCCAAACGGACATCGATAACCCTGAAATGCACTTTAAGCCAAACTTATGAAATTTCTTTCAAAATGTTACTTTCCACAATAGGCGCCAAAACGTTCTAGGGTCATCCAAAACCCGATTTGGGCATACGCCCAAGTCCAAAATCATAATACGAACCTACTGGAACCTTCAGATCCCGATTTTGAGGTCATTTAGTCAAAATTCCAATCCTAGCTAATTCTTTCAACTCTAAGCTTTCGAAATGAGAATTCTCTTTCCAAATCAACTTTGAACTTCTCGAAATTCAATTCCGACCACATGTGCAAGTTATAATACCTGAAATGAAGTTGTTCATGGCCTTAGACTGCTGAAAGACATGCTAGAGCTCAAAATGACCGATCGGGTCGTTACACTAGAACATATACAACACTAGCAATAAGTCACCCAGTACCAAGGAAAAAGGGCAATCCAACCCTGTGGAAAAATCCATCT
Organism: Nicotiana glauca; assembly: GCA_026770625.1. Taxonomy (NCBI): domain Eukaryota; kingdom Viridiplantae; phylum Streptophyta; class Magnoliopsida; order Solanales; family Solanaceae; genus Nicotiana; species Nicotiana glauca. The sequence goes on from MU756866.1 coordinate 34,513, forward strand.
CCAGGTATCAAGTACTTCGGACAAATCCATGTCCAGGGAAATCATCCCTCAATAATATCATCTGCGCTCACTGAGGGTGTATTACAGACTCCGGAGGGGTTCTTGTAGCCCAAGCACTATCATAGCCATCAATACAACTGCTGCGGTGTGCATCCCGATCCCATAACTGTCACTCATAACCACGCTCTCGGCCTCACTCAGTCATCAACCTCTCCAGTCTCACCACGTGCTTCAATGTCATGAACACAACCCAGAACAATAATATGACAAACCAATAAATAACTAAGACTGATATATGATAGAAAAATGCATGATTATGACTGATTATGAAGTATTAAATGGACACTAGTGAGATGAAAGCAAGAAACGGCCGCCAAGGGTCCAAACAATACCGGTACAAAGCCTAAACATGATATCTAGCGTGATTTATAGTTCAACCACTTTATCATATAATAAAAACATGGATATCAACAGGATAGAGTCACTAAATGGTGCCATGGAATCACCCAGGTCATAATTCTCACGGTGCACGCCCGCACGCTCGTCACTTGTTATGTGCATCACCTCAATACTAACCATATAACACGTAGTTCAGGGTTTCGAACCCTCAAAACCAAGTTTGGAAGCGTTACTTACCTCAAACCAATTAAAAATCCTACTCCGCAATGCCTTTGCCTCTCAAATCGGCCTCCAAATGTCCCGAATCTAGCCACAGACAATAAATACGATCAATATAGGCTAAAGGAACCAATTCCACAAGAAAAATACCAAATTATAGCCAAAAATCTGAAATCGGCTCAAACCCAACCTCGGACCACGTCTCGAAATCGGACAAAAGTCACAAAACCCAAAAGCCCACTCACTCACGAGTCTAACCATACTAAATTCATCAAAATCCGACATCATTTCCCCCTCTAAAACCCCAAAATTTACTCTCCAACTCCCAAGCCCTAATCTCCCAAATGTCACCTCAAAAACTCACCAACTAGGTGTAAAATCAGTGGGGAAACACCATTATTGAAGGTAAAAAAGCATAAGGACCTTACCTCGGTAATCACTTCAAAACCCTCCTCAAAATCCTGCAAAATCTGAGCTCCAAAGTGTGAAAATGGTGAAAAATCTCGAAGTCCAGTTTTTATATGTTTCTGCCCAGCAAAACCGCATCTGCGGTTCATATGACACTTTTTCGATGCCGCATCTGTGGAACTTCCATCGCAAGTGCGGATTTCACTTAAAATCCAGACCTCGCTCCTGCGACCTCAAAACCGTATCTGCGCTTCTACAGGTGCAGAAATCATCTTGCTTCTGCGGTCCAGACTCGCACCTGCTCCCTTGGGTCCACATCTGCGACCACCGTAGGTGCGGGAATTCCATCGTACCTGCGTCCTCTGCCCAACTCAACCTTGGCCGCTTCTGCAGGCTCGCACTTGTGGTTCCCACTCCGCAGGTGCGGTTACACCAGCAACAACATCACTTCAGCTGCAATTGATCAACTCCAATCAAGCCGTCAACCACCCGAAATCACCCCGAGGCCCTTGGGACCACGACCAAACATACCAACAGATCCTATAACATCATACGAACTTAGCCGAACCTTCAAACCACTCAAACCAACATCACAACACCAAATTACACTCGGATTCAAGCCTAAGAACTTTTGAACATATAAAGATAATTAGCAAGTAAGGGATAAGACAAGTATTAACAATGTCAAGTAAAGAATGTGAAGATAGACGAATGGTGATGAGTATAGCATATTACGACAACTCAATTAAAGGCATGAAAGGAATCTACATAGCTAAAATCGATCAATTACCATATTTAGCCCTTGCACACACTCGTCACCTTGCGTACACGGCTTCCACAAATCAAAATTATCACAAACAACACCAATTCTAAAGGGTAATTCCCCCACATGAAGTTAGGCAAGACACTTACCTCAAAACATGCTTAATAAATCCACTAGTAAGTCTTTCATGTTGTTATCCAACTCTGAATGGCTCATATCTAACCAAAACAACTTCACGCCATAAACACAAACTATAGGAAGCTATTCCGAACAATAAACTTGCAAAAGCCAACTAAAAAAGTCAACCCCAGCCCCACGTCTCGGAACTCGACCAAACTTACAAAATCCGGACACCCATTCGATAACAAGTCCAACCATACAAGAATTACTCAAATCCAACTTCAAATCGCCTTTCAAATACTCAAAATTTTGTCTAAGAAGTTTCATTTTTTCCCCCAAATTTTCCAACTCAAATCAATAATTAGATGACGAAATAAAGATGGATTGATGTATAATAGCCAAATCCAAGTTAAATTCAATTACCCCGATGATTTCCTTAAAAATCCCTTGAAACATCACCACAAACCGAGCTCTCTAGGTCCAAAATCTGAGAAATGAGATAAAACCCTCGCTCTGAAATTTTAATAATGATAAACAGTCGTCCTCTATCGTTATAGCGGATAAAGACTCATGATTGCGTAGAAAAATTCTCCCCAGCTCAATAAAATATTTTCTGCGATCGCGTGAAGCTAGGTGCGAATGCGATGACAAGCTTCCTCCACCCACGCGACCGCGTCCCAGGTCACGCGAACGCGATGTACAAGTGTGCCTCAGCCCCCAGCTTTACCTTCATTATATGACATGATATACCTCACACGTTTGCGATTGACAAGCTCAGCAAACTTTGCGATTGCACCCTTACATTCGCGAATGCAAAGAGAAAAATCCTAGCAGTCCCTATCAACATTTCAATCAAGTCCAAAAGTAATCCAATTTCAGTTCGACCCACACCCGGGACCCTAGCCGAATATACCAACAAGTTCCATAACACATAACAAACCTACTCAAGGCCAAAAATCACATCAAACAACATTGATTCTACTAATCGCAACCCAATTCAAGCCTATTGAAACTATGAACATCCGACTTCCAAAACTAACATCGAATCATACCAAAACTACTCCAATTGACCTCAAATTTGTACACAAGTCATAAATGACATACAGACCTATTCTAACTTCTAGAATCAGAATCCGGCCTCGATATCAAAAAAGTCAACTCTCGGTCAAACTTCTAAACTTTCCAAACCTTCAATTTTCTAACATTCGGCAATTGAAGCTGAAATGACCTACAGACCTCCAAATCAATATCTAGATACGCTCCTAAGTCCAAAATCATCATGCAGAGCTATTAGAACTGATAAAATTCCATTCTAGAGTCATCTACACAAAAGTAAAACTACGGTCAATACCTTCAACTTAAACTTCCAACTTAGGGACTATGTGCCCCATTTCACTTCGAAACTCACCCAAAACCAAATCCAAACACCCCGACAAGTCACATAACTACAATATACCATAGAGGAAGCAATAAATAGGGGAACAGGGCTACAGTACTCAAAATGACCAGCCAGGTCGTTACATCATCCACCTCTTAAAATAAACGTTCATCCTCGAACGAGTATAGAGACATACCTAAAGTGGTGAAAAGATGAGGATAACAGATACGCATATCATGCTCAGTCTCCTAAGTCGCCTCCTCGACTAGTTGACCCCTTTACTAAACCTTCACTGAAGTAATGCTCTTCGACCTTAATTTTCTGACATGCCTGTCCAAGACGGCCACTGGCTCCTCCACATAAGACAAATTATTGTCCAATTAGACTTAGCTGAAATCCAACACATAAGACGAATCACTGTGATATTTTTGAAGCATAGAAACATGGAATACTGGATGAACTGCAGCTAAACTACGTTGCGATACAAGCTTGTAGGACACCTCACCAATCCTATCAAAAATCTCAAAAGGTCCGATATACTTAGTGCTCAACTTACCTTTCTTCCCGAACCTCATAAGACCCTTCATGGGCAAAACTCGGAGCAAGATCCGCTCTTCAACCATGAATACAACCTCGCGAAAACTTTCGATTTGCATAAATCTTCTATCTAGATGGGGTTGTACGAAGTTGATCCTGAATCAACTTAAGCTTTTCCAAAGCATCCTGAACTACATCAGTACTCAATAGCCTAGCCTCACCCAGGTCAAACCAACCCGCTGGAGATCGACACTACCTCCATACAAGGCCTCATACTAAGCCATCTGAATACTCGATTGGTAGTTGTTGTTGTAGGCAAACTCCTCAAGTGACAAGAACTGATCCCAAGAACTCCTGAACTCCATAACACATGCACGGAGCATATCCTCCAATATCTGAATGGTGCACTCGGACTGTCTGAACGTCTGAGGGTGGAATGCTGTACTCAACTCAACCCGTGTGCCTAACTCATGTTGCACAACCTTCTAGAATCTCAATGTAAACTGCGTACTCAGTCAGAGATGATATATACCAGCACGCCATGAAGTCGAACAATCTCGCAAATATTGACCTATGACAGCTGCTCCGAAGAATAAGTAGTCACTACTAGAATGAAATGGGCCGACTTGGTCAACCTATCTACGATCACCCATACTACGTCAAACTTCTTCTGAGATCGTGGGAGACCAATAATGAAATCCATGGTAACTTGCTCCTATTTTGACTCGGGAATCTCAAGCCTCTGAAGCAACCCACTTGGCCGCTGATACTCATAATCTACCTACTGATAATTTAGGCACCAAGATACATACTTCACTCTGTCATTCTTTATCCTCCTCTACCAATAGTGCTGCCTCAAGTCCTGATACTGTTGGTTCTAAACGCACACGTAAGTATACGTAGTCGTATAAGTAATATAGGATGGTAAGTCTAGATATCATATCCACAGGGACTTATGATTAAATATCAACTAAATTAAACCAAAACAATTGATCTATTCAAGCGAATCCTAAAGTATAACAATTAACTCAAAATATTCTAGAGTAACAAACTAGGAGATGAAAGGAACAAGTTGGTGAAACTAGACACGAATTCAACAAGAGACGATATTCTAGAGTTATGGGTTAGCTAACAATCCCGTTGAGTTTTTCACTTAAAATGTCTAACTAATTTATTTGGTTTATTGATTGACAGGGTTAATATTACTCGTAGCCTTCTCCCGAAGTACTACTCGCATATTCAAGCTAACCTAACGCCTATATTCCTATGGAATTAGGATTAACAAGAATGCATTAATAGTTCCTATATAGTAACAAAGCAAGGCAAAGGTATATCCCTATCCTAACCGCAGATCTATTCCTGATGCTCGAGTTCAACATCTTACTTTATTCAGTCTTATTTGCAATCTAAAATTTCCTCTCTCGAGTTTAGTCCTAGATTCATAGATAATATTTAATTGGTGATCAACCAATCAAATAATTAAGTGCAAGATTGAATAAATAAACCAATATAATAAAATAATAAGAACAATTCAAGTTTCAAACCACAACATTCATGTAGCACCCCACAACTCTAGAACAATTAAACTATGAATTAAAGGAAAAGAAGAAAAGAAAAATTAGTTAGAAGCCTCCTCCAAGCGTGGTTTGTATTCCTCCACGTGAACTATCCTTAAAAGTATGTTAGATAGCCTCCAAAATAGGTTTAGAACTCCTTTTATACGATTTGGGACCGCGTTGGGCCAAAATAACCTTGTCCAAAATAAAATAGGAAAAAATCCCATGACACAGCATCCAGGGCAGCGCATTGCGCTGTCCCTGGCGCTGAAGGCAGAATCGATTTGCTATTTCAATTCAACAATTGTATTTCCTCCCTTTTTTGTCTTGCACTTGAGGGGACAAAAACTAAATGGTGTCCCCCTTTTTCTCTTTTTTTATTCTTTTTCTTTCTTTCTTCTTTTTTTTCCTCGTTTTATTAAATTTTGCTCCAAATCTCTTCATCTTCACAATGCTTTATTCTTGCATAGTTAGAATATAATATTACACATAAATAATATAATTAATAGACAAAAGACAATTAAAAGTACTCGAATGAAAGGCAACAATGGTTAAATATATGCATTTTTTGTGGAATATCAGATACATCTTAGCATCACTTGGATGAATGGAGTACCGTGAACTGTGGGCCACTTGAAGAATCAACTCACGCAAACCATACACATAGGGCACACATAGCCGGCTCTGCATCCATAACACTGTGACGACCCGACCCGTCGTCTCAGGTATTACCGCCCTATTTCCCCCTTATTGTGTTGCTTTATGTCCCATCGTCGGTATTGGGTGCGTTAAAATTTAATTGGAGTAATTTTGATAAGGAATGAGACACTTAGTCTCTTTTAAGAAGACTTAAGTTGGAAAAGTCAACCAGATGTTGACTTATGATTTAGAGGGTTCGGAATTGAATTCCGATGGTTCGGTTAGCTCCGGAAGACGATTTAAGGCTTAGGAGCGCAATCGGAAGTAATTTTGGAGGTCCGGTGAAGAAGTTAGCCTATTTTGGCGAAGTTGGAA
>MU756868.1:7172-33130 GCA_026770625.1 Nicotiana glauca
TTTTGACGTGGGGCTGACATGGAAAGCCACTTAGCATTTTTAATGATGTGGTATGCCAATTAAGCTATAATAAAATCTAATATAGTAAATTTAATGCAAAAAAAAGTAGAAGAAGCAGTAAGTTGGATGATCATATACGATAATTAACTCCTTGATTTATCAAAGAGGCAAAAATTCAGTTGTACGAAATAATGGAAGTCATGATAGAGTAGCTAGAATGTAAAAATTAGTGGAAGGTCCATGAGTGTAGTGAGGTAGTTAGAATACCTTTACGTTAATCAGAGGTCTTAACTTATTAGTGTGGTTGCTTGTTGTGAATTCAGTTGACTCAGGATGCCTAATGATTAAAGGAGTAAAAAGAAAAGATGAAGAAGAAGCTAGTGGGAAGACTTTAAGCGTGATTGGCTTCTTTCTGGTACCAAAATTTCAAAATTGGATTGCGCCGTACCAAAGGCAAATGGAACGCTTTTAGCAACTCTGTATTTTTGCTATAGAGAAGAATCGTCATCTCAATACTCAAGTGAAAAGTTGGGTGGATTATATAAATTATAAATATCCACAAAACAAGTCAATATGGACGAGAATTCCCACTAAGCTAAGGGTTGGCCACTGCATGTACTAAAAGTTGATTCTAACTTGCGAGAAGTTTCCCCTAGAAAATATATGAGGCATCACATTTGGGTGGTGATCCTTGCTTGAAATTCAGTGCTTTTGAAAGATTAGTAGTTTTGTTTCTAAATAGTAGTAATGGTTAAGTATATATAATAGCGCATGTTAATTAAATTCGTAAACATTTCTATTAAACACTACGAAATAAACATTTATATTAAATCTAAATGTCCCATTATTAATCTGAATTTTATATGATCAATTATTTGAGATTACTTTTATAAATTAATTTTACAAAAATAAAAGTTTGTCTGGAAGGAATACTCAAAGAGCACTTGGTCGAACAGTAAAAACTGGGCAGAAGTTTTAGTCATCCAGTGACAATATTTCATCCATCTCAATTTGTTCGGCGTGCTAATTTAATCCATTCTATCGTCTAATCAAACTTGATGATCAAATTTTAAAATTAAAATTTAACTATTCTAAAACTACGTAAAGGTATTTTAAGTTAAAACTACACTAGTATCAAAATGTCTTAAAAAAAATATATATTAGCCAAAAAAATTTACTTAAAGAAGCTAACGTTTAGATATAGATTTGGTTAAAACTTGAAAAAATGAGTTTTTGAAGATGAGATGAAAAATAAATTTTGAAAGTTGAAATTTTGTTTGGACATGTATTTATTTGAAAAGAATTTGAAGTTTTGTGAGTAGAAAACTTCAAAAACTACTCCAGAGCAGTTTTTGGGATTAGTTGATTTTGAAAAACAAAAAATAGTTAAAATCAATAGATGTAACGACCCGGTCGTTCGCTCTGAGAGTTATAGTCATGTCCCCCCCCCCCCCCCCCCNTGTTTGGGTTCGAAGTAGTTTTGGAGTGAAATGAACACTTAATCTCTTAGTTAGAAAGCTAAGTTAGAAAAGCTAACCGAAAATTAACTTATGAGTAAACAAATTCGGATTTGGATTTTTATGATTCGATTAGTTTCGTTGGGTGATTTTAGACATAGGAGTGTGTCCGGAAATAATTTGAAGGTCCGTGGTAGAATTAGGCTTGAATTGGCGAAAGTTGGAAGTTTAGAAGTTCTTAGGCTTGAATTCGAGGTTGATTTGGTGTTTTGGGTGTTCCAAAGGTTTGACTAAATTCGGGTAGTGATATATGACTTTTTGGAATTATTTATTGAGGTCCCGAGTGCCTCGGGTGAGTTTCGGATAGGTTTGCTTTGTGTTGCGCTCGTTTTTCTTATGTTTCGACACCATTTCTTCAAGCATAAATGATATCATATTGAACAAATGAGCTCTAATTTTATTTTTTTTATTGAAGCATTAGATCCGTATTGTAATTACGGACCAGTAGCAAAAAGAATCGTCGACTTTGGACATCGAATGAGGATTTTATGGTCATTTTACTAAGAATTAGGTTGTCAGATTTTTCAGTTTAATAACGAAATTGCCACTAGTAGCATATTTAAAAATTCGCATTATTTGCAAATATTAAAACCTACATATCTCCTTCGTTATAAGGTCAAATTGAGTGATTCAAAAGCCTAACTTGAATAGAATTTTACAAGAAATCTATTGGAGGAATAAAATATGAGTTTAGGGAATTTTTGGCATGCGAAACGAGGCAGAATAGCTGGTAGAATAATACATAAAACTAGGGTTTGCTCATTCGATCATATTTTGAGTTGGTGAGCTCGGATTTGGGCGATTTTGGAGGCGATTTTTCACCATATGGATTGGGGTAAGTTTTATCTACTCGGTTTTGATTATAATTTATGAATCAATCTTCGTTTTTGGGATTTGATTGATGATTTCAAAGTGAAATTGAGGGAGCTAGGGTTTGAGTATTGGAGAGTTTTAAGTGAGGATTTGAGAGACCAAACGGAGTCCGATTTTGACGAATTTTATATGGTTAGACTCGGGAGAGGACGAGGATTATTATTCTGCCATTTTTGAGTAATTTCAAGACATGGGCCCGGGGGCTGGGTTTTGGCCGATTTCGGATTTTTGGCCTATTTTTGTAGTTTTTATTGTGGAATTCAATTCTTTAGCACATGTTTATGGTATTAATCTGATTATAGTTAGATTCAGAGCTTTTGGAGACCGAGTCTAGAGATGAGGGCATCCCGGAGTAGGATTTTACGCGGTTAAGGTAAGTAACAGTTTTAACTCTGGCTTTGAGGGTATAAACCCGAAGAAAATGATATCATGTGATTGTTTGGAGGTGATACCCATGCTAGGTAACGGGTGTGTGGGTGTATACCTTGAGAGATTGAGAATTGGTCCATCCCGTGAGGCTGCGAGGCCTAATGGCTATTATCTGTGATTGTGTATTTACTTGTTGTTGAACTTATTTGCCTTCATGTTAGAGATTATACTTAGACTTTATGCATGCTCACATTATTTGTACTCAGTCATAGAAATTACTGTATATGTTTACCTCAGTCTCTATTAATTGCTAATATGATGTGATACGTGATGTGGATTGTGTCCCCTTATTTGTTGATGATGGTGCGGCTAGTGAGGTACATGATTGAGTGAGGCCGAGAGCCTGGTTGTGAGGATATTGATACCATAGCGCGTGAGTTGTCCGAATAGCATGTGAGTTGACCGTGCGGGTCCAGATATTTATACCATAGCGCGAGAGTTGTCCGCGTAGCACGTGAGTTGACCGTGCGGATCCAGGTATTGATATTATGGCCTGGTTGTGAGGATATTAATACCATAGCGCGTGAGTTGTCTACGTAGCACGTGAGTTGACCGTGCAGGTCCAGGTATTGATATCATAGCGCATGAGTTGTCCGCGTAGTACGTGAGTTGACCGTGCGGATCCAGGTATTGATATGATGGAACATGAGTTGTCTGTGCTTAGCGCTTGGGCTTTGGGAGCTCCTCCGGAGTCTGTACACACCCCCAGTGAGCGCAGAGTGTTGAGTGTTGAGTGTTGAGTGTTGAGTGTTGAGTATTGAGTGTTGAGTGTGAAGTGCTGAGTACGAGTGCTGAGTGATAGAGTGACATTACTGCGAGGTTGCATTTAATTTTGCTGTTGCTGCATTTATCTATTAAATTTCTTTTTGGCATCTACTGAGTTATGGAATTTACCTGTTTATTCCTGTTATTTTTTTAAAATTTTGAAAAATAAATAATTAGACTGTTTTGCTCAGCTCGTCACTACTGTTCAGTTCCTTAGTTATTTTTGTTACTACTGAGGTAGTTGCACTCATACTACACCTTGCACTTTATGTGCAGATCCAGGTGAGTTAGAGCGTGGCGATCGTTGAGTTTTTGCCGGCTATCGGTGGAGATTGCAAGGTAGCCGCTAGTGTCCGCATGACCTTGTTACTCCTTTTATCATTTCTTCTTTGGACAGTTAGACAGTTTATATATCTCAGTTCATAGTTTTAGACGCTCATGACTTAGTGACACCCCGATATTTGGGGCTAGCTTTCGTATTTTTATATTAACTAGCTTCTCGGCTCGTGCGTTGCACGTGAATATATGCGCTCTTGTAAAATAATATCAAAATTATTGAAAAAAAACTTTGACATATAGTTATACGTGGAAAAAATCACAAGTTTCTTTGGATGATCAACGTGGATAGTCATGTGACATTTTTTTTTTGTCGAGATCAAAATGACTGGATATTATATAAACCTACGAAGAAGAACAATTAAAGTGCTAAATCTAAATAGAAAGAGACGATTTTTAGTAGTATTCTTTTTACTCCGGTCATCCTTATAATTTATAGTTGTACACAATCAACTAAGTTGGTATCACCTTTTCTCGCTGCGTTAAAAATTAATTTCACATATTATCATATCCTCATATTCAAATTACCTGAAAATAAGTCTCAAATACGTTATACCATATGGAATGTAACTTTATAAGCTCAATTATACTCTAGTTAATTAAAACATAGTTGTTGAGGTTAGAAGTAATTCACAGACATTTTATATAAGTCATATTTTATATATCATCAACACATGAATTCCAATAAATACTAATCTTATAGAAGCTTAATCACGCAAATTAATACTTATATATGCAAATCACAAAGTTATATCCCTAGAGCTTGATTATATGCATATTTCAGCATGTCATAAAGAGCATCTAAGATGCATTTATCATATTTCAATATGGAATCTAATAATCAAAGAAATTACGTTGTCCGTCACAAGAACGATATCAAATTTATTTAATGTCTCAACCTTAATGAAACAAAATATGTCTAAATAAGAATATCTTTTTATAGGATAGTAAATAATTAATAATCGCAGTTAAAAAAGTAAAACCCAGTATAACCAACACAAAATATACTTAAGCTTTCAAAGTTTCGTCGTCGCCTTGACATTGTGTTTTTTATTATCTCAATAATCAAAACTAACCTAATCGAAAGACTTTTTTGTCTGCAGCACTTTCTATACCTTCTCAACCATTCGCCTCTCGTCACATCTTATTTGGATGGTTGTTACTTATTGTACTGTATCGTATTGTTACATTAAATATAATTTTTTTATTATTACTTGAATTTTATTGTATCATATCGTTAAATCTGTCATTATGTAACGACTAAATGTGTCACTTTATGTAACGACCGATTTGGTATGGTCGCATCGTTATCTTGTCTTTTTCTCTCATCTCACCCTTCATTATTATTAATAATTTTATTCATCACTTATCCTACCTTTTTATATAATAATTTTATCCCGTATTATTATTTTTCTTTATAATAGTGCAAGTTTATTATTCATATTGATGGTGCATGATGTTATAAAATAATGGCAAACGGTACAATCTATCCAAACATTGTATTCATCGAACGATACAATACAATATATTAATATAATACGATAAAAACAAAGTTAAAAAGAAATAATTTAAAAGGTCAAAAAAACTTATAAAATAAATGATGTACTCACCACATGCATAATCGAGACTATCTTCTTCTTTATATAACAACTTTGGCCAATTAATTCCAACAACTAAAATATTGCTAGTTCTTTATTTCAGTGTTACACCCTCACCAAGCCTGTTAAACCTCCATATGTAAATGAAGATAAGTAGACTAATATGCACATGTAATTAATTTGTAGAATTCCACCACATAAATTTCTCAACCAGTGATCTTTTTGACTTGGAAATTTTGGTCAGCAAATTTTTTTTCAATCTCACGAGCTTTTCTTAAAAAGAAAAAGATTTTCAAGAAAAATATATAGTTTATACTCTAATGGGGCGCATTCATTGAGAAAATTGGATAATTAGACACATTCGTTGGACCAAATCTGCAGAAAACCACTTTCTCTTTGATGCATTTGAATACGTTTCATTGTAAAACCCGTAGAGGAAGGACATAATATTAATACATGAAATGCAATCCATATGGATTTCCATCCTTTTTTTCAACTACCAATAAACTTGCAAGGTAAAATTCACAGTAAAAAGTAAACCATGCCAATCCGTGATACAAATTTTTTCTGTTAAATGGCAAAATGATTACCTGAGTGACACATTTATAGGTTAAAGCAGCCATTAGTGCCATTTCTATTAGTTTTGCCTGTCTTCATGTACTGGTAAGTTGTGCTTGTGTTCTTCCATTTTTTTTCTTCTAAAAAGATAATATAATTCAACAGATGCATTGGTTGGGAAGCAGCCCCAAAACGTGTTATTTTGGAAAAGTGATGGATCTTTTCTAACGGCAAAGTAGTTTTCTTACAAATTAATTACTAATGAAAGAACACAACTATTTAGAAAAGGTACAATATAAATTAATATTTTTCAAATATTTATCTAATTATTATTATTATAGATATTTATTAACAGGGTATAATGGTAATTTAACTTTTTGATTTGGGCTTCCCACTTTTAATATAATATAGATTATATTTAGAGTTGATTTAGTTATGAGAAGTTTGAATGTTGGTATTGTTTTATTAAATCCTTAAAGTTAATTAGTAGTAATATTTTGGGAAATAAGTTTGCCTTGTAACACGATAGGCGTCATCACGACCATGGTTAGATTTTGGGTCGTGACAATAAACAAACATATATTTGAATAAAGCGCTATGGCCAAACGGGAGCTAAATATGAGAAGATGAAGGCTGATGAACATTTAGGGATAAAGAAATTGCATCTGATAAATTCTTTTGAAGAGAATGGATGGGACCATCAATATAATGGGTGTGAATTCAACACCCAGTTAGAGCACACAGGCTACGTGAAGGAAAGTCCACTATGGGCTAATTCCACTTGCCTGGCTTTATATATTTAGTGCTTGTCCCTACTTGGATTGAGTTTTGACTCCTATGCAGTCCATGTCTAAATGCGAATGTCACCTTTGACAAATCCTAGCTTCTTTATTTCAACATATTTTTATAGTCATAACAAGGGGAATATAATATGTCCGGCGTCGATGTATATATAAATGGTGAAATCACACTTATCACATTTACAATTGAGACCATATATACTAACAAAGTGATGGGAAATTGCTCGTCGATGTGACTCCTTACTTTAAATGTTTTAAACAAATCTCCTCCCATTCGCTCAAAGAAAATGAGGATGTCATTACTCGAGAAAACTCAGCTTCTGGCATTTTCATTATTTTTTCACGTTATAGCAACATGCTTAGCCATGAATATAAGTACTGATCAAACTTCTCTTCTAGCCTTGAAAGCCCAAATCACTTCAGACCCTTATCGCATTCTTTCAACAAACTGGTCTTCTTCTACCTCTGTTTGTAACTGGATTGGAATCACGTGTGGCTCTCGTCATCAACGAGTTACTGTAGTTAATATTTCAGATATGGGATTTACTGGTACCATCCCACCACAACTTGGCAACCTTTCTTTTCTTATTTCTCTTGATCTAAGCTACAACAATTTCCAGGGTGAACTTCCACCAGAGTTCACTCGTTTGGAAAAGTTGAGAGCCATTGATCTTAGTTTCAACAACTTCACTGGAGAAATTCCTAAATTTCTAGGTGATTTACAAGACCTTCAAATGTTCGCCATTGAAAACAATAGTTTCAGTGGGTTCATTCCATCTTCTATCTCAAACATGAAGAATCTTGGATTCTTGAATCTGAGGTATAACAATCTGGAAGGAAATATTCCTATAGGAATAGCCACTCTTCAGAGTTTGAAATGGTTGAGCTTTGGATTCAATAAGCTCAATGGCTCTAATGTGCTCTCCATATTCAATATCTCGACACTGGAATATTTGGATCTCAGAAATGCTGGTTTAACTGGTGATCTTCCATCTGATTTGTGTCGTCGCCTTCCAAGATTGCAAAGGCTTGGACTTAACTTCAACATGTTAAGTGGAGAGATACCAAAAAGTATATCAGAATGCTCGGAACTTCAAGTTCTGTTGTTGTTACAAAATAACTTGATTGGAGCAATTCCAAGCGAACTTGGAAAATTACAGCTGCTGCAAATCTTGGCTCTTGGGTTTAACAAGTTACAAGGTATCTTTTCTTTACCAATTATCCCCCGAAAGAACTCCACTTGTAGCATTGAATACCGCTGCAGGTCTAGTCTTATTTCGAGCTAAAAACTTCTAATCCAGTAACATTACTTAAATCAGTTCATGTTTAGTTTATGCCCACAGTATAAGTTCATGATTTTTTTTTTAAATCTTTCTGCTTAACAATTTGACAGGCACAATTCCTGATGAGATTGGCTATCTTTATAACTTGAAGCAATTGGGCATGGAAAGAAATAAATTAACGGGCTCAATTCCTTTAACCATATTCAACATTTCATCACTTCAAGTTTTATCAATGTGGGACAACAAGCTTGAAGGACCTCTACCAAGAGAGGTCGGAAATTTGACTATGCTTAACGTACTTGATCTGGGAGTCAATAACCTGTCAGGTATTGAATAATATTTAATCAGGCAAGATATTAGAATTCTAGTTCTTGAAATACTTCTACTGATAATAATCTTACTGAATTTTGCAGGTGTACTTCCAGATGAGATCGGTAACCTTCAACAGTTGCTGCAGCTTAAGTTGGATTTCAATACCTTTAGTGGGTCGATCCCTGTTAGTATCTTCAATATGTCAAGTCTTGTATCTGTTTCACTCACACAGAACCACATTTCAGGTAATCTTCCTTCCACTATAGGCCATGGATTACCCAATCTTGAACGAATATTTCTAGGTGCAAACAACATTAATGGCTTTTTGCCTAGTTCTATCTCAAATTTGTCAAAGCTTACCATTCTCGAACTCAGTGCAAATGAACTCACAGGTTCAGTTCCTGACTCTCTAGGAAACTTAAGACTTATTGAGATTCTCAACTTGCAAGGCAACTCCTTTACTAGTGAATCTTCACCACTGAGCTTTATTACTCCTTTGGCCAATTGTAAACACTTGAGAGAATTGATATTGTCTCTTAATCCCCTAAATGCAATGCTTCCAACGTCCATTGGCAACCTTTCTTCTCTTCAAATATTTGAGGCAGATGGATGTAACCTCAGAGGCCATGTTCCCATTGAAATCGGAAATTTGAGAAATTTATCTTATTTGAAGCTGGAAGACAATGACTTGACTGGCATTGTCCCCAGAACAATAAGTTCTTTGAAAAAACTTCAACAGTTTTCACTTGGAGCAAACAAAATAAGTGGTCCTTTCCCAAATGGTTTGTGTGAGCTATCCAACTTGGGTTTGTTAAACCTTTCACAAAATCAAATGCAGGGAAGTATTCCTAGTTGCTTAGGGGATGTGACTTCCCTAAGGGAGGTTTTTCTTGATTCCAACAACTTCAGCGCTGGCATACCTTCAAGTCTATGGAACCTCAAAGACATATTGAAGCTGAACTTGTCTTCTAATTTCTTTGATGGTTCTCTACCACCAGAAGTTGGAAACCTCAAGGCTGCAATATTTTTGGATCTTTCCTGGAACCAAATCTCAGGCAACATTCCTATAGCAATAGGAAGTCTACAGAAATTGAGTCAACTGTCTTTGGCTCACAACAAGATTGAAGGATCTATTCCTCAGACATTTGGAGAACTCATAAATTTGAAAGCATTGGATCTTTCATATAATAATATGTCTGGTGGTATTCCAAAGTCATTAGAGGCACTTAAGCAACTAGACTCCTTTAATGTCTCATTCAATAGGTTACACGGGGAAATTCCAAATGGAGGACCTTTTGCTGATCTCCCTTACCAGTCTTTCTTGTCAAATGAAGGATTATGTGGTAACCCTCAAATGCATATCCAGGCCTGTCATGGTAAATCAAAGAAAAGAATCGTGATATTTATCGTCGTTGTCTCTTCTGTTATTGCTTTAGTAGGCCTTGCTTCACTGATAGTTTTCGTGTTGATGAGACGTCACAGTAAAACAATCAAAGCTGATGATGAGTGGTTGCCAGATGTAGCACCACAAAGATTTTCCTACTATGATCTTCAAAGAGCAACTCAGAACTTTGATGGAAATAACTTGCTAGGTAGCGGAAGTTTTGGTTCTGTTTACAAAGGGGCATTAACAGATGGGATGATTGTCGCTGTTAAAGTTTTCAATGTGCAGATGGAAGGTACATTTCAAACCTTTGATAGAGAATGCGAAATTTTGCGAAATCTTCGTCACAGAAATCTCACCAAGATCATTAGCAGCTGTTGTAAGTTGGATTTTAAAGCATTGATACTTGAGTACATGCCAAATGAGAGCTTAGACAAGTTGTTATATTCTCGAGATTATCCTTTAAACATAAAGCAAAGATTGAATATCATGGTTGATGTTGCATCTGCTCTGGAATATCTCCATCATGGTTACTCGGTACCTGTTATTCACTGTGATCTGAAGCCTAGTAACGTCTTACTTGACAAAGACATGGTGGGACACCTGACTGACTTTGGCATTGCAAAACTCTTAACAAAAGAAGAATCCATTGCTCAAACTACAACCTTTGCCACAATTGGTTACATTGCTCCAGGTGAGCTTTTCTATTTAAGGTGTAACAAGGTTTTTGATTAACACATTATAAGTAATTACTGACGTTTGATTTTCATTTTCAGAGTATGGACTGGAAGGCCTTATATCCAAGAGGTCTGATGTTTATAGTTATGGTATCATGTTGCTGGAAACTTTTACGAAGAAGAAACCTAATGATGAAATGTTCACTGGAGATTTGAATTTGCGAAGCTGCGTTCATAGTTCACTTCCTGATAAGCTGGATCAGACCATAGATGCCGACTTATTAACACTAGATGAAGAAAACATAAGTGAAAAGTTGCAATGCGTGGCATCAGTTATGGAGTTAGCCATGAATTGCACAGCTAAATCTCCTGTTGAAAGGATGAACGTGACAGATGTTGTAGCAGCATTGAAAAAGATCAAAGATCGGCTTTCTTCCCATTATTGAACGACCTACTGAATTGGCCACAGGTACTCTCCAAATCCTATTTGCGAAGAGAAAAACAAGTTATGAAGTCCACCGGCATTAACCATCACCAATTGTTTCTCAAATGCTATTGCAGAAGATTGTCTGGCTTTAGGTAGATAAAAGGATGGAAGCTCATTTACTTCATACTTGGAGAAGTTACTACTATAATTTTGGAGACTACTGTTACTAAAAGCCGCTGATAGCTTGCGTACCTTTTTCTTTTTTCTTAATGATTCATATTATCCTTAAAGAACTTAAGCTTTATCCTCCATTTTTGTGCATAATCATTACTAATGCATTTTTCCTTTTCCTCATTCTTTACCAATCTTATATACTACTCCATGACATGTTATACTTGTCTCTCTTGTGTAGAAACGAAGAGAGCCTTTCCATTATCTAACTTTTCCAAGTATCCTTCCAATTAAATATACAAATGAATCCAATGTATCTCTCACGTTATGCAATTTTTCAGCCAAAGAAAAGAAGAGCTGCAATATTAGTATGTCTATACCTTGAAACTAGGGATTTTTACCTACCTATACCATATATCAAACCTTATTACCCTAAATGTGCATAGTTTGTTAATTACCCGCCCAATCCACGTTTTACCTTCAAATTTTGTACCATTCGATTATTAGGCATTAAAAGGGCAGAATATTCCCTAAAAAACAGGCTAAAATTAAGGAGAGAATCTTAGTGTTAATTGATTTTACATTAAATTCAATTTTTAAAAAGGGAAAGGAGATTTCTCATCTACATATTTTTCTCTGGAACTACGATTCAAATTCTCGGAAAAAAAAGAACGAACAATTCAAATTTTCGAGTTTCAACAACTCAAAGTTGAAAAAATCTGTTATTCCGTATATTTTCCACCATTGATAGCCATTAAAAAGCTTGAAAGCTTTGAATTCAAATTTGGGTTTTCAAAAATCATTATTTGTTTGGATTGGGTGTTGTTGTAAATAATTCGGAATATGTTTAGGAGTTTATATCTCAATTTTGAGGGGTTTTGGTGAAGATTAGACTTGGTTTTGACTGAATTTCAGATTCAAACTCGAAGAAGAAGAAGAAGAAGACATATTTCCAGAAATTGTAGATAAATTGTAGTTAAATTGTAGAATTATAGATATATTGTAGATAAATTGTAGATGAATTGTAGATTGGGAAGACTAAAACTTCTACAAATCTTCTACAATTATGTCGAAAATGCCAATTATGCTACAATTGAAATGAGAATTTGGATATTAAAATTCAATGTATCTATTTTGTAGATATCTTGTAGATAAATTGTAGATTATTTGTATTCTGATTGTAGATGCATTATTTTCTGTTTTCACAAATCTAAAACAACTAAAGCTTCTACAAAATCTTCTGCAAAAAACAGTCTACAATTTATCTACAATTTTTCTAATTTGACTACAATTTGACTACAAAATATCTACAAATTCTGGAAATATGTCTTCTTCTTCTTCTTCTTCTTCTTCTTCTTCTTCTTCTTCTTCTTCTTCTTCTTCTTCGAGTTTCAATCGACTGTGTTAACCAGTAACCTTCAACCACTGCCCAAAAAAAAAAGAGGTCAAAGAATTTCGAACTTTCTGCCATTATTATTTTCAGTGGGAATTCAAGCGGTTCGATCAAAGAATTTAATATTTTCTTGTGAATCTGAAAATATGATATTCTTCGACGGTAATGGGCAGTTGGGGATGATCAACGAGAGGAAGCATAAGAGCATCGTGAGTTAGTGAGGTAGTATATTACCTACCTTTCCTCATCATCAAGAATGTTAAAGACACAAAAAAATGAACAAATTTACATGCCATCAAATGGTAGATCTATTTTCTCGTTGTTAAATCTTTGGTTGATTCATTAATGTTGGATATATCATTGCCACATTCTGCAAGACCAAGGTTCTACTTTCAAAATCTCATTGGCATCAATGAAGAAAAGGAAAGGCGTAAAAAAACATTATTCGTGCAACTTACTCAAAAAAAAACAAAAAACAGTGGCTACATTAAACAACTCTTTTTCCATTTGTTGCATTTTTCTTTGGGATAGTTCTGTGTGTGTTGTGAACAGTTGAGATGAAAGGAAAGAGAAAGTGGGAAGATACAGTCATATAATTATGCCTAATATAAATGAACCCTTAATTATATCTCTAATTTGAATTATGGTATATAAATGGTAATTTGGTATGCTTAAATGTAATAAACACAAACCTTAAACATTGAGGGTAATAAGGTTTGATATATGGTATAGGTAGGTAAAAATCCCTTGAAACTATGATTTTTTCAATAGTTATTTTGACTTGAGAGTTCCTTTTTGTAACTAAACTGACCATTGAAAGTCAAGTTTTTAGATGGTTATGGCCTTGAAGAGGAGGGATAACTCGAGTAAAGCAACATAACAATTAATAGCCAATGTAATACACTCTTAGTTTTTCTGAGCCTTCTTCTACCCCAGTACTGTTCTGTTGTTGTGGTGAGTCTTATGTACAGTGCATTCCTACATTAAGGAATCAACATAATTCCCTGCTTCTTTTAAGCAACATAGTATTCCCCATTACTTTAGACTTGTCTCCACAAGCGACATTGTTGAATTTCAGTGCTTTAGTCGTCTCCTCAGTGAAAATTTGTGTTTCGATCAGCACGACAATCATAGCAGTATACTCTGTTCAGGAAATAGAGGCACTTATCATCTTCTAAAATAATAAAAATGGTAAAACATGGCTGCAGAAACACTTTGGATAAAACTTGAGATCATAATTATCCAATGTTGTACAGTATCCTTCCCTGAGTACTGATTCCGATAGAAATTAAGAGTCCATCAAACTGTTCTCTATATGTTCCCACAGAATACACACACACACTGCAGTAAGTAAATGACGCAATGGAGTTTTACGTGGAAAACTCCCATCTCACGGGATCAAAAACCACGACCTACCCTTTCAACTTCACTACTGAGCAAACTTTAGATTACAACCTATTGTAACCTAGGAATTAACCTCTTAATCCCTCACTAACTTGTAACAGAATTCCCTGCTTCTTTTAAGAAAATTTCCCATGGTTATAGGCATTACATTTTGTGGAGATTAGAGGCTCAGAGTTGAAGCAGGAAGAAAGCCATTTAAGCTGATAAATGTAGTCCCCAATATCTTCAAGTCTTTGAAATCTCCCCAAGAGGAAGTAAAGATAACTTCTCGATCTCACTTCATGTATTATATTATCTCATTAGCAGAGGTTACTTCTCTATAAGTAGCACACTTTAGTTCAATAATTACGGGTTCAAAGCTCTTTATAGTTACTTAGCTATCAACTTATCACTATAACCAGTTCTAATACGTACAACTTGTGTTGATGCAGTAACGACACTGACCTATTAACAACTTGTTTCTAAGATTTAATTAGCCTCTAAAAAGAAGTAAAATTCCCACTACCCTGTATAGACCTAGTATCTTCAGTAGGTGATGAAGCTATCAATTTTTCTGGAATTTTACCTGAAAAAATCTTTCAATTAAACTTTCAATCTTCATGGATTACTCTCTTGAAGGTATCAGAAAGTTCAAAATGTAAAGAATAGAATACAAGTCCATCTTCTCAATTGTTAATGTCTTAGTAGCTAAGTGCTGAGTTAAATTGTTACCAGCTCCCAATTTCTCTGGGTATGCTTCCTATGAAATAGTTGATGACCGATGATTGAAGGATTAAATGAAGTTCCTAAATAATATCATAATATGTCAATTGTCAATTGTCAAAACAGCTACTACAAGTTATTGGATGTAACATGACTGAAGAGGTGGTGAAGATGCTTTTTCATGTGTTAGCATTTAGTACCAGATCTAGACTATATATTTGTCAACTCCTTTTTAAATACTTTGTTAACATTATATGTTCTTAATTAATTAGTTTCCATAATAAAGAACAGCTAGCATTATCTTCTCAATACAAAATTAATCAGTTCTTGCAACCCGTATAAATTAGATTGCTGCAAAGATCCAACCAGCAAAAGCATTAATTCCTTTCATGGTACACAAAGAAAACGAGGTTATCATTAATGGAGAATACATCCTCCTTTTCCTTTCGGCTATTAGCATTTTTGTTAATCTCTCTTCACATAATAGAAACATGCTTAGCCATGAATATCAGCACAGATCAATCTTCTCTTCTTGCCTTGAAAGCCCACATCACTTCAGACCCTTACCATATTCTTTCAACAAACTGGTCTTCTTCTACCTCTGTTTGTAACTGGATTGGAATCACTTGTGGCTCTCGTCATCACAGAGTGATTAAACTGAATATTTCAGACATGGGATTTAATGGTACCATCCCACCACAAATTGGCAACCTTTCTTTTCTTGTTTCACTTGATCTAAGCTACAACAATTTCCATAGTGAACTTCCACCAGATTTCACTCGTTTGCAAAAATTGAGATCCATTAATCTTAGTTACAACAACTTCACCGGAGAAATTCCAATAGGAATAGCCACTCTTCCGAGTTTGAAATTTTTGAACTTGGGATACAATAAATTAAATGGCTCCAATGCGCTCTCCATATTCAACATACCAACACTAAAATTTTTGGATCTCAGAAAAGCTGGTTTAACTGGTGATTTCCCTTCTGATTTATGTCGTCGCCTTCCCAGATTGCAAAAGCTTGTACTTGGCTTCAACATGTTAAGCGGAGAGGTACCAAGAACCATATCAGAATGCTCCCAACTTCAACTCCTATGGTTGTTTGAAAATAACTTTGTTGGAAAAATTCCAAAAGAACTCGGTAACTTGGAGCTGATGCAAGATTTACATCTTGGATTTAACAAGTTACAAGGTATGTGTGTTTATCATTTTTCTCGGAGCTTAACTTTACTCGTAGCATTATGGATTGGATTTTAACTTATACTTCTAACAGTGCAATAAAATTTATAGCCTATTTTGGTCAAGCTTCTTGGAAACTAACAGTGTATTTTTTTATTTTTTATAAAAATGCTTATTTTAGAGAGTGGAAGGCTTTGGCCAATCTTTTTTTAAGCAAATAAATATTTCTGAACAAGAGCAAAAAATATGCTTGTTTTCACTAATTGTTTAGTTGCTTCTGCTCTGGATTTGAATCCTAGTTGTACTTGTTATCAACTATACTTCATAGGAGCATGTACTTAAATATACAGATTTCTATTTTTCTACTTTATTAATTAGTTTTTTTACGTAACTTGATAGTTGTAAAAATTCCTTTACTCTATGAACTCGTAGTATTATAACTTGAGGAAACTATCGTCGAAATGAAAACTTAAATCCTAATTAAAACTGAGCCCCATTCTTTAAACTTGATGTCTTCTGCTGAAACCTTGGTGTGATTACTTTTCACCAACTAGAAGCCCGCATAATGCGCTAGCTAGACTAAAATCTAATGTCAAGATCACAATATATACACAAGAAAATTATATGGAAAATGCACATCAGTGCCAGGGGCGAACAAAATTTAAGGGTAAAAATCTACCAAAACTATAAAAACTAGTACGTAGTAGATATGAACTTATAGCTATATAAATACAATAAATTTAACGATAAAAACATCAGAGATTGAACCCATAAAGTTCAAATTTAAAATCCGTTGCCTATCCACGTGCATTATGGGCATGTAAATTACATGCATGCATGTGCGAGACGCATGGGAGGTCAAGGCACTATGAGGATGACCAATGTACCAATATGTTTTATGTGTATCGTTCTCCACTTGAAGCCCTTTCAACCATTAATTATAACCACCAGGGGCAGCTCAAAGGATCTCGTGGCCTAAGGCAAAACAATATCGAGAGGACCTTAAATTATTTTTATAAAATTTGCACTAACAAAAAAAATTACTTTCTAAATAACAAATTAATCATTTAAAATTAAAAAAAAAAAAAAAGCAAATTTCAACAAAAAAAATTAGGAAGAATCGCACAAAGAATAAAGTGGTGGATGTTAAGGTCCGGATCTAACTCAAAGTGAAAATTTTGATTTGGCTATTATCACAAACAAACAAAAAAAGAAAGAAATGAAAATACATAACAAATAGTTTAAGTTTTAAGCATTGACAATGCTAAAAATATTTACATAAGTTTTAAGCATTGACGGTGCTAAAAATATTTATACCTTTTGACCAATTTAAACAATAATTGCAATTCATTCTATTAAGCTGCACTCATTGGTGAATATCTAAAATAAATTGTAAATAACATAATATAATATGTTGAATTACACTAAAAGAAAATCGGTGCACGAATGCTTTTGTGTTCATACAGTTTCGGAGAAGATTATAAAAGAAATTCATTATGTCATCGATATATATAACTTAATTCCAATATAAAAAGGATAAAGTAAATATACTGCTAGTTAATAAGAAAATAAAATTATCATAATTTATGAACTTATTGGTATAGAACAACCTTAATCAAATAACAAAAAGTATATTATAACACTTTTATTTATCATAATTATTTATATATGTTATATAATATATTATTATTATAATAATAATAATAATAATAATAATAATAATAATAATTTAAAAACAATTTGGAGCCTTCAAATGTTGGGGCCATAAGGCAACGATTTCATTGGCCTAGAGCCGCCCATGATAACCGCCAAATAACCACTATTTTTCTTCGCTCTGTTCTTTACATCAAATCAAAGTAAATAGAGAATGAATTTATTTGAAATCTAATATGGTTGTACGTATCAGACTTTCTCTTAATTTGGTATATTGAATAAGTTTAAGACATTGGAAAATTTTCAAAGTTAATCTATGAAAGCGGATATGTTAGTTAAATAAAGATCTCAATTTTACTTAAAAACTAAAATTTGGTCGTCTAAAGTACTAGCTTTAAAAAGCCATTATCAATAACAATGTTTAGTACAGTATAATATTATACGTTTTACAAGTGTGTCTTATTTTGTCTAATACACGTAACTTCTTGTGTTTGATAACAAGTTTTGTCTTACAAATTTACAAAAATCTTATAATTTTGGATTCACAAAATTGTTAAAAAGACAAAAAGAGGCATCAAACACAAAATAAAATTCTCTGTGTTTGATCACTAAGCAGGTGAAGGTGATACACTTTTAAGATTGTAACAAGTGTCCTCAAATTTTTTTTTTTGTTAAAAGGAGAAGTTTTTGTTTCAGTCGTTCACCCCTAGTGCCCAAATTCCATTTCTGAATATAGGTGCTTCGTCCCAAACCTCAGAACAGAGATGGGTAGAAAATCGATTGTCTGGAAAAAAACATCACATCTTCTTCAACTTTCCAAATTCGCCTCTCGACGTTGCTCGTGAAGCCTGTAGCTGAAGTACTTCTTTTGGAATTTTCTTTACTAAGTTGCTCCATATGATTTGATGGGATTTTCTCTTCTTTGCGTTTTTTCTATGTGCTTTTGAGAATGGGGAATTATTTTTAAAGAGACTTTCACAGTTTGGACTTTGATTGAAATCTGAGTTGGGCTTATTTGTTTGAAAAAGGCTTCGAGACCTCCATTGATGGCCCTTCGAACTTGAAATCTGAGTTTGTAAACCCAGATTATTGTCGAATAGTTGTTGATTGAGAACGAATGATACTTATTTCTTAGAATTGAGAACCGAAATCTATCTACTGCTTTGAACCATTTGTTGAGTAAATTTCCAGACTCCATTTTTGAAACTTGGGAAGAAGGAACCTGGTTACAAGGAAGAAGATAATATATTTTCCAAAAATTAAAACAAATAGAATAAAATTTGGACATGTGGCACTTAAATAAGGCTCCAGACACAATTTTTTTCACCAATTCACACGCACAATTTGTTGGTAAAATGCGCTGGCCAAGTGGTCAAATTGGTGTGTGTTAGATATATTTCGTGAAATGTTTTTTGTGTAAAAAGCTTCTTGTGAAGGAGAGTGTTCAGAAGGAATTTGGCTACATGCTGGGGGGATAAACTATGTATTAAGTCTAAAATATATTGTTCTCTAAATTTACTTAACAAATGATTTTTACCTATGTTGTTTCAGCTAATGCCAACTGCGAATGAATTATATATGGCTGGTTTGGTTTTCTACGAGTATTATTGTATAGAGTGATAGTATGGTAAAGTCCTATATGAATTTTTATGTGATATTTTCGTTTAACAAATTGACAGGGACAATTCCTGAAGAGATTGGTCATCTTCATAACTTGAAGAGCTTAATCATGGCAAACAATAAATTAACAGGCCCAATCCCTTTAAGCATGTTCAACATTTCATCACTTGAATATTTATTTATGGGTGATAACATGCTTGAAGGACCTTTACCAAGAGAGGTTGGAAATTTGAGTATGCTTGTCTGGCTTGATTTTGCATTTAATAACCTAACAGGTACGGAAAAATATCTAATTCACATCATGTTAGAATTTCAGTTTTTTGGATACTTCTACTCATCCTTATCTTACTGAATTTTGCAGGAATAATTCCACATGAAGTCGGTAACCTTAAAGAGTTGGAGTACCTTTCATTATCTTACAATAATTTTAATGGATCAATCCCTATTGGTATCTTCAATATCTCATCTCTTGTAAGTATTAACCTCGACCATAACCACATTTCAGGTAATCTTCCTTCCACCATAGGCAACGGGTTACCCAATGTTGAAGAAATTTTTCTAAATGGAAACTATATTAATGGTGTCTTACCTGCTTCCATCTCAAATTTGTCTAAGCTTACAGTGCTAAGCCTCGTTAATAATGAATTTAGGGGTTCAATTCCTGAATCTCTAGGAAATTTAAGACTACTTGAAGTTCTCAACTTGTACGGTAACTCCTTCACAAGCAAATCGAGCGTTATTACTCCTTTGGCAAATTTTAAAAACTTGAAAAATTTGATATTGTCTTTCAATCCTTTAAATGCAATGCTTCCGGAATCCATCGGCAATCTCTCTTCTCTTGAAACGTTTGTGGCAGTAGGCTGTAACCTCAAAGGCAATATTCCAAGTGAGATCGGAAATTTGAGAAATGTATCTACTTTGGCACTGGATGGTAATAAGTTTACTGGAATTGTCCCGACAACAATAAGTTCTTTGAAAAACCTTCAACGGCTTTCACTTGGTGCAAACAGATTAAGTGGTCCTTTCCCAACTAATCTATGTGAGCTACCAAAGTTGGGCATGCTAATCCTTTCACAAAATCAAATGTGGGGAAATATTCCTAGTTGCTTGGGGAATGTGATTTCCCTAAGAGAGGTTTATCTTGATTCCAATAACTTCACTTCTAGCATACCCTCAAGTCTATGGAATCTCAAAGACATCATGGCGCTAAACTTGTCTTCTAATTTCTTTACTGGTTCTCTACCCCTAGAAGTTGGAAACGTCAAAGCTGCAATATTTTTGGATCTTTCCAGAAACCATATCTCAGGCAACATTCCAAGTACATTGGGAGGTTTGCAAAAGTTGATTCAACTTTCTTTGGCTCATAATAGAATTGACGGATCTATTCCAGAGACATTTGGGAAACTCGTAAGTTTGGAAGCATTGGATCTTTCATATAACAATATGTCTGGTGTGATTCCAAAGTCATTAGAGAAACTTAAACACCTAGGTTCCTTTAATGTCTCATTCAACAGGTTACACGGGGAAATTCCGAATGGAGGTCCTTTTGTTCATCTCCCTTATCAGTCTTTTACGTCGAATGAAGGATTGTGCGGTAATCCTCAAAAGCATGTCCCAGCTTGTCCTTCTAATTCAAAGAATCATTCTAATTCAAAGAAAAAAAGACTATTATGGATTGTAGTTGCCTCTTCAGTGATATCTGTAATAGGGCTTGCCTCAGCAATAATTCTCATGTTGATGAGACGTCGGCGTAAAACAGTCAATGCTGAAGATGAGTGGTTACCTGAGGTAGCACCACAAAGAATTTCTTACGATGAACTTCAAAGAGCAACTCAGGGCTTTAACAGAAATAACTTGCTAGGTAGTGGAAGTTTTGGTTCTGTCTATAAAGGAACTTTAGCAGATGGGATGATAGTAGCTGTTAAAGTTTTCAATGTGCAGATGGAAGGTACATTTCAAACCTTTGATAGAGAATGTGAAATTTTACGGAATCTTCGTCACAGAATGTGAAATTTTACGTAATCTTCGTCACAGAAATCTCACCAAGATCATTAGCAGCTGTTGCAACTTTGATCTTAAAGCATTGATACTTGAGTACATGCCAAATGAGAGCTTAGACAAGTTTCTTTATTCTCGAGATTATTGTTTAAACATAATGCAAAGATTGAATATCATGGTCGATGTTGCATCTGCTCTGGAGTATCTCCATCATGGTTACTCAGTACCGGTTATTCATTGTGATATGAAGCCTAGCAACGTGTTACTTGACAACGACATGGTGGGTCACCTGACTGACTTTGGCATTTCAAAACTTTTAACTAAGCAAGAATCCATTGCTCATACTACAACCTTCGCCACAATTGGTTACATTGCTCCAGGTGAATCATTTATTTAACTTATAACGAAGTTATGGATTGATGCGTTATAAGTGTTTTCACTGACATTTTAATTTTTCTTTTTAGAGTATGGTTTGGAAGGCCTTATATCCAAGAGGTCTGATGTTTATAGTTATGGTGTCATGATGCTGGAAACTTTTACCAAGAAGAAACCTAATGATGAAATGTTCACGGGAGATTTAAATTTGAGAAGGTTTGTCCAAAATTCGCTTCCTGATGAGTTGGACCATCTCGTAGATGCTAACTTACTAACACTAGATGAACAAAACTTAAGTCAAAAGCTACAATGTGTGTCATCTATCATGGAGTTAGCCATGAATTGCACAGTTAATATTCCCGTTGAAAGGATGAACATGACTGATGTTGTAGCATCACTGGAAAAGATCAGACAGAAGCTTTCTTCTTGTTATTGAATGACCTAAAGACATGACATCAGGTACTCTCCATATCCGTTATGGAAGGGAAAAAAAAGTTACATAAAGTTCAGTAGCATTTAACCATCAGTAGTTGTCCTTAAATGTTATTGCAGGTAATTGTGTTGCTATTGGAAGTTTAATGGATGGAAGCTCTTTACTTCATGCTTCACAAGAAGTTACTACAACTCTGGAGGCTACTGTTATGAAAAGCCGCTGATAGCTTGTCTACCGTTTTCTTTTGCTTGATGATCTGTATTTGTTTTAAGAATATAAACTTTATCCTCCAATTTTGTGCATAACCATAATAACTAATCCATTTTCCTTTACCTAGTTCTTTAACCAATCTAATATACTACTCCATGGCATGTTATACTCTGTATCTCTCATGTAGCAACGGGAGAGCCTTTCCATTACCTAACATATCTGAGTAACCTTTCAATTGAAAATACAAATGAACATCGCATGTAAGATATTTTAATTAAAAAAAGGCCAAATATATAGACAGAGACATAACTCGTCCAGATTTTTCATCATGCTGACTGTGAGGGCCGCAGCTAACAGTGGCCACATGTGGAGCTCTGCAGAAATTCAACCATTTTGGACCATGGGAACGCCCTCAAACTCAAAATGCCCTAGCCGGCGAACTGCTCTGTAGCAAAATGGCACTTTCAGCCATTATGGAGATTAGAGACGAACAATGCTATTTAAGATGATATATATAGTCCCCAATATCTTTTGCTTAATTATAAGCTTGCATAGTGCTCTTCCTATTTGTTTTCTCGGTTTTCTTCACTTGAGATGGGCCTTCTTACCACTGCTTCTACCTATTACTATTCTTTTGTCGTGCTTCCTCGAAAAGTATTACAGATTAATTAGCTATCAACTTATTACTTTAACCAGTAATTCCCACTACCCTGTATCAACGACAATAAACCAGTAACTATAAACTTAGTATCTTCAGTAGCTGAAGCTATCAATTTCTTCTGGAATTTCACCTGAAAACTCTTTCAATTAAAGTTTCTGTACCACCCCAGACTTTAGACATAGTCCCACATCAGCAAAACACAAGAGGGATGTTGGGTATATTAATTAAGAAAAACCTTAGACCCTAGTGACGCTTTTTAAACCCGTGAGGGCCCAGGCCTACTGGTTGGCTGGCCTGTTACAGTTTCAATCTTCATGGATTCCTTTTCTGAAGGTAGTATCAAAAAGTTCACAATATAAAGAACAGAATTAAAATGTATTCTTTTCCTCTAACTGATTGAAGGATTAATGAAGTTCCTAAATAATAGAATATGTCAATTGTCAAAACAGTTTAATGGATGTAACATGGCTGAAGAGACGGTGAAGATGCTTTTCTTGAACATTTTTTCAACCCTTTTTAACGAAGTTAATAATTGCTAGCATTATGTTCTTAATTAGTTCAATAATATAGAACTGTTAGCATTATCTCTCAATTACAATTAATTTAATCATTTCCAATTCTGTAGAGATTATATTGCTGAAAAAGATCCAACCAAAAAAACACATTTCCTCTCATGATAATTCAAGCAAAACAAGGATAACATCGATGGATAAAACCTCCTCTGCCTCCTTTCTGCTTCTAGCATTTTTATTACTATCTCTTCACAATATCGTAACATGCTTAGCTTTGAATATAAGCACTGATCAATCTTCTCTTCTAGCATTGAAAGCTCACATCACTTCAGATCTTAATCACATTCTTTCAAAAAACTGGTCTTCTTCAACCTCAGTTTGTAACTGGATTGGAATCACTTGTGGCTCTCGTCATCAACGAGTTACTGTACTTAATATTTCAGGTATGGGTTTCATTGGTACCATCCCACCACAACTTGGCAACCTCTCTTTTCTTGTATCACTTGATCTAAGCGTCAACAATTTTTACGGTGAACTTCCACTAGAATTTTCTCATTTACGAAAATTGAGAGCCATTAATCTTAGTTTCAACCGTTTCTTTGGACAAATTCCTCCGTTTTTGGGTGATTTTAAAGACCTTCGAATGCTGTCCGTTGAAACAAATGATTTCAAAGGGTTCATTCCTTCTTCCATCTCAAACATGAAGAATCTTGAAATCTTGAATATGAGGTTCAACTATCTGGAAGGAAATATTCCTACAGGAATAGCCACTCTTCAAAGTTTGAAACTGTTGTCCTTGGGATTCAATAAACTCAATGGCTCCAATGTGCTTTCCATCTTAAACATCTCATCACTAGAAAATTTGGATCTCGGAAGTTCTGGTTTAACTGGTGATCTTCCATCTGATTTGTGTCGTCGCCTTCCCACATTACAAAACCTTGACCTAGGTTCCAACATGTTAAGTGGGGAGATACCAAGAAGCATATCAGAATGCTCGGAACTTCAAGTCCTATTATTGATGGAAAATAACTTTGTTGGAACAATTCCAGGAGAAGTAGGCAACTTACAGCTGCTGAAAGGTTTAGATCTTGGACATAACACGTTAGAAGGTATGTGTTTACCATTTTTCTCACGACTTTAACTTTATTATAGTATTATGGATTTAACTTATATATACTAGTATACTACCAAGTATACAACTTTAATAACATGTTAGGCCAATCTTTGCAGAAGCTAAAAATGCTTGATTTTCTTCACATGAAAAAAATGTGTTTATGTTAGAGAGTTTAGGTGTTTAGCATATTTTAGAAGAAAAAAAAATTGCTTTTGAGTAATAGCAGAAGCGATTTTTCTGCTTTGGGAGAAGCTGAAAGGGTAGCTTTTCCTAATTAAGAAGCAGAAACGGAAATTGTTTTTAATTTTTTTCATGACAAAAACACCCTTGTCAAAAATTTATATATGCGCTATTATTCCTACTTAATTAATGTAACCTAATGTCTATGGGCTATAAATTACAAACTTATTCTTCTCTCCATTATTTTCTAACGTCCTCTCATCACAAACCTTTACGTAGAGGCGGAGTTAGAATATAAAGGTATTGGATTCGAAATTCTAGTTTTTTAAGTTAGTTGATTCTAAATTAAGAATTTGTACATATTCAATGAATTTCTAATGACAAATATAATATTTGAACTAAAGTTACTGGGTTCCACCATAATATGCAATGTGGCTCGGATCCGCCCTGCCTTTAAGCCGGTAGAAGATAATATCTAAACATACTACTACATTGTAATTGTGAGAAAAGATATGAGTGTTGAAATTTTGCTTGTTTTCACTGATTGCTTAGTTACGTTGCTAATAAAAAGAGTATAGTTGGACAGTTCCATAGAATCGGTGGTTGGTCTGGGGACATTTTAGCGGGCAACGGGCTGTTTATTTTATTTCCGGACAGGACTTTTGAAAATTTCCCATTTATGTAGTAAGTAATAACATGTCCAAGCCTACCTGTTTACATGTGCTTTATTGAATATATATTCTAAATTTACTCCTTATTATTATATCTTTATTAGGTACTTTTAACTTACATCTTTAGGTCAACTGTTAAAATAAGATAACTATAGTTTAGGAAATATAATAAAAATGTTCACTTTTATTGTCTACTTCCTCACTTAAGGTCAACCATATCCCCAAAAATGTCATGGCGTCACAGATATTTGAAACAAACTTCCGGTACAAACTGATTTTCATTTAGGGTGTGTTTGGTATGAAAGAAAATATTTTCCATGGAAAATGAGTGGTTTTATCACTTATTTTTCCTTGTTTGGTTGGTGAGTGAAAAAAAAATCCGGAAAATATTTTCTATTAGTATTTGGTTAGAGAGTATATTATATTTTTTGGAAAATAACTTTTTACGCTACTTTCCTCAACCAACCTTCCCCAAAATCCTCATGTTTTCTGTACTCCCCCCTCCCCCGGTACTCTATTTTCTTCAAGAATTTAATTATTCTTTTCAAAATTCACACATACCCAAAATAACTAATGTGTTACTTTACTTTTTCACACGAGAACAACATTGAAATTTGAGCTCGATAACTAAAAGGAATTTTTTTTTCTTGTAGAAAAAGAAAGTATCATTTCTACAACATGAAAAGAAATTACTTATTTTGTTGAATGAAAATCAGTTTGTAC
>MU756872.1:15773-31969 GCA_026770625.1 Nicotiana glauca
GTCTTTTAAAATTACTGGGCGAAATTGCTCTATGCGATCGCGGGCAAGGGATGCGATCACATAGAGTAAATGTGACTGGGCGAGAATTTGCTTTATGCGATCGCATAGAATAAACAGGCTGGGCATTGCGATCACGGACGACTTCATACGATCGCATAGAACAAAACAAAGCTCTTGAAAATTACACTATGCGATCGCGGGGCAAGGGATGCGATCGCTTTGAAGGACTGGGCAAAGTTACGCGATCGCATTTGAATTATTGCGATCGTATAGAACAAACGGGGCAACTTGAAATTTACTCTATGCGATTGCGGAGGCTCCTATGCGATCGCATAGAGCAACGTACCAGATACCAGCAAACAGCAAAATACCAGATTTTCCAAGTCTAAAAAACACTCCGACGCCTATCCGAAACTCATCCGAGCCCTCGGGGCTCCAAACCAATTATGCACACTGACTCAAAAACATAATACGAACTTGTTCGAGCGATCAAATCGCCAAAAATAACATCAAAATCAATGATTTGAGCCTTAGATCCAAGAAATCTTTCAAAATTTCATAACTTCCAAATTTTCCAATTTAAGGCCGAAACACGTCAAACGACGTCCGTTTTCAACCAAACTTTACAGGAAGCGCTTAATCAACATATATGACCTGTACCGGGCGTCGGAACCAAAATACGAGCCTGATACCATTACTTTTTGATCAAATTTCATTTTCATTTTCCTTAAATATTTTCATAAAATAATTTCACAAAATAATTTTACGGAAAAATTTATTTCTCGGGCCTGGGACCTCGAAACTTAATTTCGGGCATACGCCCAAGTCCCATATTTTTCTAGGACCTTCCGAGACCGTCAAATTACGGGTCCGGGTCCGTTTACCAAAAATGTTGACCGAAGTCAACTATATCAATATAAATATCAAAATTCTTCAAAATTTTCACAAAATTCATATATTTCAACATAAACATTTTTCGGCTTCGCGCCCGGACTGCGCACGCAAATCGAGGCAACTATAAATGAGATTTTCAAGGCTTCAGAAGCTCGAAATGACTGAGAAAACAAGTGATGACCCTTTGGGTCGTCACATACATCTTGAAGGATCCGACCTTTAGATCCGCACCCGTGTCCGAGCAACTTAGTACGCAAGAACTACATAATCCATTATATTATACTGGAACTTTCTGTACTGAAGTTCCAACAGGATCTCCATAATACAACATATTATGCTGTAACTTTTTATGTGTTCAGCAAAATAGTAGCTATTTTTCAATAACTTTACAAACGTTGGTTATTTTTCAATAGCTTTACAAAAATTATTTATTTTTTAATTATTACGCCGAAAATTGGCTAGCTTAGTGCTATTTTCGTGAAAATAGCAATGTTTGCTTTAGCTCATAGATTCAAATTTAAATTATAATATTCTAACATTTCTAGCTGCTTCAAACCAAAAGAGCCATAACTTTGCTTTCCTTAACAGTATGAAATAACTTATTTATCCATCTCTGTTTTCTTAATTGCTGTACCAGTATCTCTAAGACAAGTTGAACTTCTCGTATTCATTTTTCATTTATTAATATTTAAAACTTCACATTTTCTTAAGGGATGTTAATAATTTTCCTTTATTGACTTTTTCTTGAATTGTCCGGAAGAATAACTTTATTTGTTTTCTATTTGATTGACCTTAGTTCTTTCCACCGATTAATTTCATTCTCCTAAAATTTTTGTAACTCTGTCTTGGACAGAGTCAAATACATACACTAGAGTATGTCTCTGTAATAAACTTAAGAAAGCTCCTCGTAGTTCTTTACACATCAATGAAGTTTTTTAACAGAATACTAAAGTATGTCTCTGTAATAGGCCAGCCTGTTGATATTTAGCTTAAAGTGTGTATATATATATATTTGTATATCACCTCATTTTTTACTTTTATTTTATGAATTTAGGATGTTAAATGCGATGATTTATATTAATTTGAAGTGTTTTTATGTGTAGAAATAATTCGGGAGCAATTGGGGGCAAAATGTGCAAAATTAGAGCCAAAACGAACGAAATCAGGAAACTTGCAAATTTGGGAGCCACAGGCAGCGCCTTGGGCCACCTGTGGCGCTGGAGGCAGTAGCTGGATTTTGAGCAGCGCCCTGGTGGGCGCCTAGCGCTACCCAGGGCGCCGGTGACATAATTTTATCCTATTTTGCCCGGGACACGATTTATTCGGCCCTAGATCTACCCAACACGTATAAAAATAAGACAAAACCTATTTTTGAGGGGAGAGATGCCACTTTGGTGGAAAAATCCACACGAGAAACATTCAGGAGCAAGAACATCTCAGATTTCTTCATCTTTTCTAGTATTTTCAATTATTCAAAACTTATGCAATTGTTTGCTAGTATCATGAGTGGCTAAAACCCCATTATTCTGGGGGTTATGATTTAGCCATGAATATTATTGTTTAACGTTGATGTAACCTTGATTACAATTCACTAGTATATGGTTGTTTCTTCAATTATGTGATTAATTGATTAATTGTCTGGAAAGCAGTTAGGTTCTATTTACTATCTATGATATGCTTGGGAAAGCCGTGTTTAGATTAGAGAAGAATTGAAGAAAGCATGATCTTAACCCTTGGGGGGGGGNAATATACCTAGTCATCGTGCTTAATTAAATATCGTAATCTTAATGCATTCTTAATAGATTAATTTCATTGGAATATAGGCGTTAATCTATTTTGAATAGACGAGTAGTACTTCGAGAGAAGTCTATGAGAGCAATTATCGATTAATTAGCAACCATGTGTGAATTGTGTGAGAGGGAGAGTTAACTAGAACATAATATGATTGGTGAATCGATCACAGCCCCGGAATATTTATCTCTATTGAATACATAACAATCATTTTACTGCTTGATAATTTAGTTATTACTTAGAATTGTAGTTTAGTATAATCACACTCTTGAACTCGAATTTAGCTTGACTGAATAACAATATTGGTGAGTTAATAGGTAGTTGATATAAGTCTCTGTGGGTTTGACACTTAACTTATCATTTTATTACTTGTACGACCATGTATACTTGTGTGTGCGTTTGGGAGCAACAAGTTTTTAGCGCCGTAGCGGGGGGACTTGAATATTAACTACTTTCTAGTTTTTGCTTTAATTATTTATTTCGTCAAGTCTAACGTTACTTGATTGTTGCTCAGATCTCAGGAACTTTGATTGAATGCGAAGGGTCAGAAGCCAGGACCGACTTCAAGGCTTTGACCCTGAATCTGAGAGAACATTTCACAGGAGGTTGAGGGAAGCAAGGGACACGAATAATATTCAGGCACTTGTTCAATATCCTGGGAATATAGTAGAAGAGCAACACATGGATGTTCAGGAGGTGGCGATACGCAGCATTGCCAATATCACCTCTAGCATTGTGAACCCCAGAATCACTGGACACTTTGAGCTGAAACAAAGCATGATCCAGCTACTTTATGCGAATGTGCGGTTTATGGGTCTTCCACACAAAGATCCACAACAGCATATCCTAAACTTCTTGGAGATTAGTGATACTTATATCACTAATAGAGTCACTCCAAACTATGTAAGACTCACACTTTTTCCATTCTCACTGTTGCTGAAGCAAAGCGATGGCTGAAGGCAGAACCAACTAATTCTATTACCTCATGGAATGATTTGGCAAGGAAATTTCTGGAAAGGTTCGTCCCTTCAGGCAAAATTACAAAGATCAAAAGTGAGATAGTTGCCTTCAAATAGAAAGCAGGAGAGTCTTTACACTCAGCTTGGGAGAGGTTCAAAGGTCTAATCAGAGACTGTCCTCATTACATTCATACAAGAGAAGTATTAGCTCACACTTTCATAGAAGGGCTACATCCCGAAACAAAGATTGTGGTAGATTCTGCAGCTGAAGGTCAAGTGTTGGAGAAAAGCTTTGACGAGATATATGCATTATTGAACAAATTCTCAAAAAGCAATCCAAATTGGCAAGGAGAGATAGGCAGACACACATTGCAAAATTCTGTAGGAGTTCATGAGTTAGATGTCGTCTCAGCATTATCATCGTAGATTTCTACACTGACCAACCAAGTCAATCAGATGACCTTGATTATCAACAAGCAACAAGCACAACCAATACAACATGTTCAAGTGTTTTGTAAAATATGTGGAGAGGGTCACACGAGCGACTTATGTCCCATTAATCCAGAGTCTGTCTACTTTGTGGTTAATGCAAATAGGGGCCAAACAAACTAATATGGGAACACTTACAATCCCAACTGGAGGAACCACCCAAACTTCTCTTGGGGTGGAAACTAAGGTACTCAGAATCAATATAGGCTTCAAGCACCGCAACAGCAATGTAGACCACCTTAGGTTGAACAACAAGTGAATCCAATAAATCACCTTGAAGATATGTTGAAAAACGCGATGGTTGAACAACAAGCCCTTGCTCAGAAATTTATGGTTGAGCAGCAAGCCCAAGTCACAACAAATAGAAATTTGGAGCACCAATTAGGGCAGCTTTCCAGTGCTCAAAACACTAGACTAGCTGGATCTCTTCCAAGTGACACTGAAGCTAATCTTAAGGCATCCCTTAATGTCGTGTCATTGAGTAATGGGAGACAATTAGAAGAAGTTCAGTCTAAAAAGAGGAAACAAGAGACTTTTAATGAGAGGCCAACCACGACAGAATCAATATCAAAAAAGTCTAAGGAGTTAGAGAAGCCAGTTGGAGAGGCGGTGGCTGAGCAACCCCCTCCATTGGTTACAAGGCCACCACCTCCCTCAAAGATTATAGAAAGTAAAGGATAACGCCACATATAAAAAGTTTCTTGATATTTTGGAGCAGGTGAAAATTAATATTCCTTTGGTTGATATATTACAAAAAGTACCAAAATATGCAAAGTACATCAAGGACATAGTGGCAAATAAAAGGAGGTTGACCGAGTTCGAAACTGTGGCACTCACTGAGGAGTGTAGTTCAAGAATTAAAGGCAAGTTACCTCAGAAATTGAAGGATCCATTTCACTATCCAAATCTCGATTTGTAAACATGTTGTTAGGCGAGCTTTATGTAATCTTGGAGAGAGCATCAATTTGATGCCTCTATCTGTGTTCAGACAGTTAGGGTTGGGTGAGCCTCGCCTAACAACAGTTATCTTATAGTTGGTTGATCGATCCCTTGTTCATCCTGAGAAAGTGATTTAAGATGTGTTAGTTCAATTGGCTTCTTTCATATTCCCGGCTGATTTCATTATCTTGGATTATGAGCCTAATCAGGAAGTCCCATTTATTTTGGGGCATCCATTCTTAGCCACGGGCCGAGCTATTAATGATGTTTGTGAAGGAAGGATGACAATGAGAGTGGGTGATCGAGTGGAGGTATTCAATATTTATAAAGCACTCAAGTTACCAGCCCATTATGAAGAGCTATCCATGATCTCTGTGGTGGAAAGTGATACTACATCATTAGTGCCTTACATGAGCCCTATAGATCCTCTTGAACGAGCCTTGATTGGCGATGAAGAAGATAGTAAAGATGAAATGAAGGGATAAATTGAGCAAGTACTTGATATGTCCTGTAATTATGTCCATGGGTTTGGAAAATTTTAGGAGTTAGACAGACTTGTCACTCTGACCCCTCCTAAGCCATCTATTGAAGAAGCCCCAAAGCTAGAACTTAAGCCTCTACCAGCGCACTTGCATTATGCTTATTTGGGGAACTCTGAGACATTGCCTGTGATTATATCCTCCAGCTTGACTAACACTCAAGAAGAATAATTGCTCAGAGTACTCCGCGAGCATAAAAAGGCTATTGGTGGACTATTGCTGACATCAAGGGAATTAGTCCATCATTTTGCATGCATAAAATCTTTTTAGAGGACGAACACCGCCCCAGTGTGGAGCAACAGAGAAGGTTAAATTCCATTATGAAATAGGTTGTGAAAAAAGAAGTAATCAAATTGCTCGATGCAGGTATCATCTTTCCTATTTCCGACAGCAACTGGGTAAGCCCAGTTCAATGTGTGCCCCAAAAGGGAGGAATGACTGTGATTAGACTGAGAAGAATGAGCTAATTCCTACTCTCACTGTGACGAGATGGAGAGTCTGTATTGATTATATAAGGCTCAACAAAGCAACCCGCAAGGACCACTTCCCACTTCCATTCATTGACCAAATGTTGGACAAATTAGTTGGGCATGAATATTATTCCTTCCTTGATGGTTATTCTATATACAATCAGATTGTCATATGCCCAAAGGATCAGGAGAAGACCACTTTTACTTGTCCTTATGGTACTTTTGCCTTCAAGCAAATGCCATTTGGTCTTTGTAATGCACCATCCACTCTCCAGAGTTGCATGATGGTTATTTTCACTGATATAGTGGAAAAATTCGTAAAAGTGTTTATGGATGATTTTTTAGTTTTTGGTTCTTCTTATGATGATTGCTTGAGGAATTTAAGAAAGTGCTGGCCCGTTGTGAAGAAACAAATCTGGTAGTGAATTGGGAAAAGTGTCATTTTATGGTACAAGAAGGCATCGTGTTGGGTCACAAAGTATCTAGGAGTGGTATTGAAGTTGATAAGGCGAAGGTGGAGGTGGTTGAAAAATTACCTCCACCTAATTCAGTGAAGGGTGTCCGGAGTTTCTTGGGACATGCGGGATTCTATCGACGCTTTATTTAATAATTTTCTAAAATTGCTACTCCTTTGTTCAGGTTGCTTGAAAAATATGTAACTTTCAAATTTGATGACGCCTGCCTCAAGGAATTCGAATAACTCAAAAATAAGTTGGTGTTTGCTCCCATTATTGTGGCACCTGATTGGTTTTACCATTTGAATTTATGTGTGATGCGAGTGACCATGCTATTGGGGCAGTGCTAGGCCAGAGGAAGGACAAGGTGTTTTATTCCATCTACTATGCAAGTAAGACTCTTGATGATGCACAACTAAATTACACCACCACTGACAAAGAGTTGTTAGCTGTTGTGTGGGCCTTTGAGAAATTTTGGGCATACTTGGTGGGAACGAAAGTCATAGTCCATACCGATCATGCAACAATCAAGTATCTATTTACAAAAAGGAATCTAAGGCTAGATTGATGCACTGGGTTTTGTTACTGCAGGAATTTGATGTAGAAAAAAGAGATTGAAAAGGGACAGAGAACCAAGTAGCTGACCTTCTATCAAGGCTAGAAAATCACGACCACGTGGAGGAGGGTGGCCAAATTAAAGAATTATTTCTTGATGAGCAACTTTTTGCTATAACCCAAGACTCTCCCCATGGTACGTAGACTATGTGAATAATCTTTTGAGTGGGGTACTTCCTCCTGAAATTGAACCTGAAGCTAGAAAGAGGTATCTACATGATGTGAACTTCTACTACTAGGATGATCCATATTTGTACAAGCAATATGCTGATCAGTTGTTGAGGAGAAGTATTCCTGAAAAGGAGGTGGACTTAGTATTGTATGATTGTCACGCATCAACTTATAGGGGCCATCATGGAGGAGATAGAACAGCTGTAAAGGTACTATAATCCGGTCTCTTTTGGCCAAATTTGTTCAAGGATGGCCATGCATTCGTTAAGAAGTGTGACCAATTTCAGAGAACAGAATAATCACAAAGAGGCATGAGATGCCTTTGAATAAGTTGAGATTTTTGATGTGTGGGGGATAGATTTTATGGGACCATTCCCATCGTCCATAGGAAACAAATACATTTTGCTAGCAGTTGACTATGTATCCAAATGGGTAGAGGCATGGTGGTAGCTGCTTTTGTGAAAAGAATATATTTTTGAGATTTGGGACTCCGCGTGCCTTAATTAGTGATGAGGGGACTCATTTTTGCGATCGGTTGTTGAATAACCTGCTAGCTAAATATGGTGTTCGTCACAGAGTTCCTACATCATATCATCCTCAAACAAGTGGGCAAGTTGGAGTATCAAACAGAGAAATAAAGCAGATATTAGAGAAGACAGTGAGTGTGAATAGAAAGGATTAGGCTGCAAAGTTAGATGATGCCTTATGGGCGTATAGAATTGCATATAAAATGCAAATTAGGGCGTCTCTTTATAAGCTTGTTTATGGGAAAGCATGGTACCTGCCCGTTGAACTTGAACACAAAGCATACTGGGCCATTAAGAAGTTGAACATGGACCTTGAAGCCGCGGGCGAGAAAAGACTTTTGCAGTTAAATGAGTTAGATGAGTTCATGCTGCACTCTTATGAAAATTCTAAGCTCTATAAAGAAAAGACAAAAAAGATGGCATGACAAGCATATCAATCCGTGTCACTTCGAGCCAGGCCAACATGTATTATTATTCAGTTCTAGGCTAAGGCTGTTTCGTGGAAAGCTAAAA
The DNA here is from genome assembly GCA_026770625.1 of Nicotiana glauca. Classification (NCBI taxonomy): domain Eukaryota; kingdom Viridiplantae; phylum Streptophyta; class Magnoliopsida; order Solanales; family Solanaceae; genus Nicotiana; species Nicotiana glauca. The sequence continues at coordinate 24,136 of MU756872.1, forward strand.
TCGTGATGGTCAGGTCTGTTTGAGGTGGTGAGAGTCACTCCTTATGGTGCAATCGAGCTGTGAGCTTTAAATGGGGAAAGGAAATTTTTGGTGAATGGACATAAAGTCAAGCACAATTGGGGAGAAATGATTAATTGTGAGAAGACCAAGGTTGTACTCGCTGATGAGTAAGCGAGACTCTGCGTCGTGCCGCAATATTAAATCAGGCGCTTGTTGGGAGGCAACCCAATTTTCACTGCTTTCCTAGTTAACTTCTTATTTTTTTTAGTTAGAGTAGATAGAATTTTGCATTATCTTTGTAGGTATATAAATTTTAGATATAATGGTTTAGGACGTGTAAATTGAATATATTAGAGGTTCGAGGGATTAGGATATGTCAAAAAAAAAGTCAAAAACAGCGACCAGGCCAGCGCCTAGCGGCCTGGGGGATTGCAGGCAGAATGTTCAATTCCCCCAGTGCCAGGCATAGCGCTGGGCTGGGGGACCAGGTATTATAATTTTTTTTCTTTTTCGTTTTTATTTTATTTATTCATTAACCCATACCCATTTAACCCAACCCAATTACCCATCTATACTAACACTCTAACCCATCCTAATACCCATATCCTTTCCCAACCCAACTTAACCATAAACTAATACCACCCAAACACAAAACCAACGATGAAACCAAAAGAAACGCTGAAAAATTCTGCAGCTTCTGCCGATTTCCTCTTCCTCCAACTCTACAATTTTCTCAAAGTTTTCTTTTGCACTCCTTCTACACTTTCCAGATAAGTTATTCTTTCTTTTATTCTTTTTATTCTTCGTCTTTGTATGTTTAATAAGTAGATAAAAATGTACATCCTATCCCCAAGAGCTCTAATCCCTAATTTTTTTCCCTCTGTAGTTCTTATATAATTTTTATGGTGGGTGGCTTAAGTTGGTCGAGATTGTGTGGTTATTGTGTATATGGAGTAGTAAACTAGAATTCCTTATACTTCATTGAAAATTGGGAGGGCACCATATTCCACCATTGTTGAATTAGAAGCATACACTTTGTGCTCGCAAGGTGTTTGTTAAAATGCTTGAATGAGGATTTTGGTGCACCGATGAAGTCTGAGTAATCGGGTATACTTTGTGTATGAATTTGGGCTAAGTGTGGGATGTGTAGGGATGCTTTTACATGCTAGAGGGTGTGGCTTTAATGCAATACATGTTCCTACACCATCTATCTTATATAATCTATGTTGTAGAATTTTGTACAATTAACTAATTTAGTGTCGTCTAGTAATTATGAAAAGGTGAGTACCATATGCCTTTTGCTCAACTTAATATAAATTCACGTAGCTATGATCAATCACTATTGTTGGCATGGGGAAGTCTTGAGTACCCATAGATTTGGAATGCAACACTTATACATGTTAAATAAAAAATTGTGAAGTATTATACATTGTGCCTTCAGTTTTAAGTGTGAGGTCATTTCATGACTTGCACGACAACCTTAGGCATATTTCTGGACATGTTTTCACATTCATGCTTAGTTGTGTTGCAGGATACTATGGCTCATGATGGTTCTAGCAAAGGCAAGGGCATTGGAAAGTCCTCCACCACTTCCCCAGCAACCAAAAAGCGAAAGTAGGGAGAAAGCTCTTCACGGTGGTCCAAAGGAAAACAGGTTGCCGAGGGATCTCAGCAGGCGCCATTAAGACCGAGGCCTCGTTTGTATTTGGTCGATGCTGCGGCCATTTCATAGCATAGGGACTTCGTTCCATATAGACAGTACATCTCCGAGATAGGTTTTAATACCTCGACCTTACAAAAAAACTTCCCAGAGGTACTTGACAGGCTACGTGCTCTAAATATGCACAAGTTCTTGGAATGCCCGGGGCATGCAAAACTTGAGCATGGTTCGAGAGATTTATGCTAACTGGGATGCTGGATTGGACACTTCACATGTAAGGGGGAAAGATGTGGCGATGGATAGAGAGTCTTTATATGACTATTTGGGGGTTGAGAATGCTAACTCGAGGAGACTCCAACGATTTATCAGAAGCCCGAAATATGAGTTGATACGTAACACTCTTTGTGGCGTGGATTCCAATGCTAAGTTGATCAGGAAGCAAGGCAACATTCTCCTTTCTATGGTCAATCTGAATTCAACAAAGCTGCCTAAGTGTGGCAAAATTTGGTGCAAGCTAGACTCATGCCGGCAGAGCACAATATCGATTGCACTCGAGCTCGAGTGTGTGTCCTCTTCTTTTGGATGACTGGTAGACCCATTAATGTGGGCAAAGGCAGAGCTAGTATTTTAAGTATATAGGTTCTAAATTACAAATACAGGGTCTCAGAGAAAGTCACTGGATTTTCTTCCACTGTAGCTCTACTGTAGACATATGAAAGTTTTCTTCTTAATTTGGGCATAAGTATAGCAGTAAGTGAAACATGACTCTATTCTAACAAATAAGCAAATCAAGAGTAAGGGATGATTTAGTTAAACGAGACCCAAATTCCAAAAATGAATACTCGAAAGAGACCTTGGCTAACCTCAATCGCTGGAGCTATTTTGGAATTGCTGATTTTGTGTGCGAAAGGGCTGCTTTAATAGCATTTTAAGGTGATTTACGGCAATAAAAGGGGGATTTGGGGAGCTAATTTTTGCTGATTTTATGGGAGTTTAATGGATATTTGTAGTTAAAGTTTGAGGTGTTTTGGAGCTGGAGTTTGAGGTAGCTTCGATGGAGAAACGCTATTGGTTTTCAGTTGAGTAAGAAGGCTTCTTTAATGGTGGAAATTAGTATTTTATTGTTGGAGAGGAAGGAGTTGCTGCGCCTCTTTTCATCTAGGATTTTTTTAATCTCCTGGCAGGACCCCAACTTTTTTGATTTGGAAGCTGAGAAGATTAGAAGAAACAGCCACGACGTCGTTTAATTTGTGCTATTTGTGCTTTCTTAAAAAGAAAAACTGTAAAAAGAACAAGAAAATATCTTTGCTTTCACCATGATTCGAACCCACATATTCTCTAAGCGAACCCAGAACTCTTGCCATTGAACCAGATCCCTTTTTCTACTGGGTTCGCCATGATATATTTTATATATAAACAGTAAATTTTCTAACACAAATACAGGGTTTCGAAAAAATTCACTAGGGTCACCCGCACCCGCACCCGCACCCTCTACCATAGCTCCGTCCCTGAATGTGAGTGAGTTTTTGCTCAGTGAGATGGCCCGCAAAAGATTTGGGTGACAGATTAGGCGGTTCTTCTTCGGCAGCTTACTCAATTAGTATCTGCTATTTCGAGGAGTGCCGGAGTACCCCAAATATGATGAGGTGGTGGAGGCTCCGTCAGGGCTTATGGACATAACATCTCTGTTGGAGACGTCATCAAAACTCACTCCCGCAGCACAGATTGAACGAGACGACAACTTAAATAGGTACCTCTATAACTCGTTGAACTTACTCATGAGCAGGGTAGGTATTTCAGATGAGGAGCGTATGCAGTTATGCAATGACTTGTCAAGCACGTCCAAGGAGATGTTGGGGATTGCACCTGGCAGCCCCGTTCACTCGTCGGAGGATGCCAACTCTGTCAAGGGCTTAGACACTGAGGATGAGGATGGGAATGGTACTACGGGGCCCTTAGATTTGGTGACTGTAGGGCCGGATGATGATGAGCCCAAAGCTACTGCTGGGGGGCATGCTGAGGAAGAGGACTCCGACTGACAAGGAGTTTTCTTTTCACCCTACTTTGTTTTATATTTTATATGCATCGAGGGCTATGTATAGTTTACGTGCGAGGTGGGAGGAATACTACCTGTGTTGTAGCTGTATATCTTATATCAACTTGTTTTAATTTGTTTCTTTTAGTAGTCTTAATGTTTTTCTTCTTTTATTATTATTGTTAGTCTAGTACAGTTTAGAATGTAAATAGTAATTAATGCTTTCACAGTTTTTACTTATCTTGTGTTGTTTAGCAATTTAGCTTTTTTCTCTCTCTTCTTTATCCCCCATCCCCAACTGTCAAAATGGACCACCACAACAACCACAGAACAACGACAACAACCTCACGCCATCGACCACCACACCCGCTGGTTTCTCTCTATCCTTTTTCAACCTCAGCAACGGTAAGAAGTCAGCGTCCAGCGATCGGAGTCCGGCGAGATTAAACCTCCTTCACCCATATACGTTCGCTTAACTCTGTTAGCTTTAAAGGAATTCTTCACCTCTTTATATTTACTAGTATAGATTAGATTTATTTCAAGCAGAATTTGCCTTTGATTCTTTTGATTTTATGATTTCTATTTTCCACAAAGCACTAGGACCTTGGAAGCATATTTGTGTGATCTTGGATTAGCTTTGCCCATAGATATGCTCAATTTATTGAATGTGTTAATTTATTATGTTCCTTTTCTCTTGGTTTATCTCTTAGTTCATATGTTATTCAGTATTTTTGAACAGTTAATTTGGTTAAAGTTTTTATCGTGTTTCGTAGGACCTTGTATCTCTCCCTCTCGTTCTCTAAAACGTATATTCATCTACATATTTCTCTTCTTTGCATAAAAGTATTTTCTGTGTCTATTTTCTTAGTTTTGTGCAATATCAGTTGTATACTGAATTTGGGTCTTGGTAATTTGTTTATTTTGCTTCTCTAAAAGCTTTTTTACTTTATCTTTTTCTTTATTTTACTTGGTCAATTTTGTGTAGTCCTCTGCATTTTCCCTACATTTACCCTACTATTGTCAGGGCTACACCAGTAGTAGCGGTGATAACCCTTTTGGTTTTTGGGTTGTGGTATTTTTTGTATTTTTAGGAATTTTAGAACTTGTTGAAGACAAGTTGGGCGCACAAACACTAGCAAAGGAGAGCAACCGGGAAGAGCGACATCAAAGGGCGGTGGGAAGCGGTGCATGAGCATACAACTACATCGAGTACAATAAGTCAATACAGGTTTGGTTGTCGGGAGTTGGTACCTCCCGTTCTACAGTTCCCTTTTGGCGTTAGCTAACTTGAAGTTACTTTAGATCACAATAGTTCAGTCATTCTACTTGTGTACTTGTAGTCACTTGCTTCCTTTTAGTTTGATTCGTTGTCCGTTGTGCACTAGCGAGTTTTCTTTATATTGGCCGTCGGTGTAGTGGCTACAGTCTGGGATGATAGATTAAGGACATGTCCTCGTGTGGGGCAGAGTGTGGGGTCGGGGTCAGGGTGTGGGACGGGAGGTGGGGGAGGTAGAGGGGGCAAGGGAGCCTATAGGTTGAGAATCGGGTCATGGAACATAGGTTTGCTAACGAGTAAGTCCATAGAGTTGGCGAAGATCCTTCAGAAGAGGAAAATTAATATAGCGTGTGTACAGGAGACTAGGTGGGTCGGATCGAGGGCGAGAAACGCAGATGGGTATAAGCTGTGGTACTCTGGAGTCTTGAGGGGTAAGAACAGAGTGGGTATTCTGGTAGATAGCCACCTTAGAGAGTTGGTGGTTGAGGTCAGGCGTGTGAATGATAGACTAATGACCATTAAATTGGTGGTGGGTGAGTGTACTTTAAATGTCGTTAGCGCGTACGCGCCGCAAGTAGGCTTGGATGAGGAGATTAAAAGGCGCTTTTGGGAGGGGTTGGATGACATCGTTCGTAGTATTCCGCTTTCCGAGAGGTTATTTATAAGAGGAGATTTTAATGATCATATTGGGTCGTCTGCAGGTGGTTATACTGTGGTACATGGCGGCTTTGGTTTCGGGGAACGGAACGGAGGGGGCACTTCATTGCTGGACTTAGCCAAGGTATTCGATTTAGTGATTGCGAACTCTAGTTTTCCTAAGCGGGAGGAGCATTTGGTCACTTACCAAAGTTCGGTAGCGAAGACTTAGATTGACTATCTCCTTCTCAGGAGATGTGATAAAAGGTTGTGCGTGGATTGCAAAGTTCTCCCAGGCGAGACCCTTGCGACACAACATAGGCTTTTGGTGATGGACATTGGTATTATGATAAGGAGGAAGAAGAGGTCAGTACGAGGCCGCCCGAGGATAAGGTGAGGCTCCCTGACTGAGAATAAAGCTCAGAAGTTGGTAGGAACGTTATCGGAAATGGGAGCTTGGAGAAGTAGTGGTGATGCAAACACTATGTGGTCAACGATGGCAGAATGTATAAGGAAGGCGACGAGAGAGGTGTTAGGGACATCTTCGGGATGCACCGGGGGCCACGAAGGAGACTGGTGGTGGAATGCATTTGTCCAAGGTAAAGTGGAAGAGAAGAAGGCGGCTTACCTGCGGTTAGTAGGGAGCACTGGCGAGGAGGAGAAGAAAGCAAACAATGAGAGATATAAGGTTGCTAGGAGAGAGGCGAAGATGGCAGTTACGGAGGCTAAGACGACAACTTTTGCTCATTTGTATGAGAAGCTAGGGAACAAAGGCGAGGAGAAGAAGCTATTCCAACTCGCTAAGGTGAGAGAGAGGACGGATCGGGATCTGGACCAAGTGAGATGCATAAAAGATGATGACGACAAAGTTTTTATGGGGGATGAGCAGATTAAGAGGAGGTGGCGGAACTACTTTCATAAACTTCTGAATGGAGAAGGGGATTAGGATATTGTACTAGGTGATTTGCGAAATGACGATAGCCCGCATGAGATAAGTGATTTTAGGGACTTTAAGGTCGATGAGGTCATGGAGACAATGCGTAAGATGAGGAGGGGCAGAGCTACCAGACCAGACGAAATTCCGGTTGAACTTTGGAGGTGTGTGGGCAGAGCAGGCTTGGAATGGCTTAATGTGTTGTTTAATGTTATATTCAAGACTAATAGGATGCCTGAAGAGTGGAGGTGGAGTACAATGGTTCCGTTGTATAAGAACAAAGGTGATATCCAGAGTTGTAACAACTATAGGGGTATCAAATTACGGAGTCATACCATGAAAGTCTGGGAGAGAGTGGTAGAAATGAGAGTGCGAAGGGCGGTGTCTATTTCAGACAACCAGTTCGGGTTCATGCCAGGGCGATCTACCACAGAAGATATCCACCTTATTAGGAGGATGGTGGAACAATATAGGGATAAGAAGAAGGATCTCCACATGGTGTTTATCGATCTAGAGAAAACGTACGACATGGTTCCTAGGGAGGTCTTATGGAGATGCTTAGAGGTTAAAGGGGTCCCAGTTGCCTACATTAGAGTGATTAAAGACATGTATGATGGAGCTAAGACTCGGGTTAGGACAGTAGGAGGCGACTCCGAGCATTTTCCGGTTGTTACAGGGTTGCACCAAGGTTCTGCGTTCAGCCCTTTCCTATTTGGTGATGGATGCCATAACGCATAATATTCAAGGGGAGGTGCCATGGTGTATGCTATTTGTTGATGATATAGTCCTAATTGACAAGACAAGACGCAACGTCAACGAGAGGCTAGAGGTTTGGAGACAAGCCCTTAAGTCTAAAGGTTTCAGGTTGAGCAGGACGAACACAAAATATCTCGAGTGCAAGTTTGGGCCTGAGCCGACGAATGCGGGAGTGGAAGTGAGGCTTGACTCCCAAGTCATCCCTCAGAGGGGTAGTTTCAAGTACCTTGGGTCAGTTATACAGGGGACTGGGGAGATCGACGAGGATGTCACACACCGTATAGAGGTGGGGTGGATGAAGTGGAGGTTAGAAACGGGAGTCCGGTGTGACAAGAAAGTGCCACAGTTACTAAAAGTTAAGTTTTATAGAGTAGTGGTTAGACCGGCCATGTTGTATGGGACCGAGTGTTGGCCGGTTAAGAACTCTCACATCCAGAAGATGCAAGTAGCAGAGATGAGGATGTTGAGGTGGATGTGTGGGCATACAAGGATGGATAAGATTAGGAATGAAGTTATTCGAGAGATGGTGGGTATGGC
>MU756872.1:32607-46139 GCA_026770625.1 Nicotiana glauca
TTGACAGAGGATTGTTGAGGTAGAGCATTAAAGTTTTAGGTTAGGGGGAAGTTGGGAATATTTCTACAGCGCGCTAGAGTGAGACTAGACAGTTAGCAGTTAAGCTTAGGATCGCTACGGATCAGCTACTGATGCAGGGTTTTATATTCTAGATATTAGTATACTGTCCTCTTTCTCGTATTACTTATATTCCTTATATTATTGTTATTTTATTATTTATATTATTTTATGTTATGTTGTGTATTTTATGTTATTTATTATGAGTTTATTGCTAGTACTAATATATCGCCACTTGTTTCTGTCACCTGTTTCCTTCTTGAGCCGAGGGTCACCTGGAAACAACCTCTCTGCCCCTCGGGGTAGGAGTAAGGTCTACGTACATATTACCCTCCCCAGACCCCACTTGTGGGAATACACTGGGTTGTTGTTGTTGTTGTTGTTGTAGTCTAGTGCAGTTTAGCTGCTTTAAACCGAAAGAAAAAAAGTATAAAAACCAAAATAAAAATAAAAAGAAAAAAGAAAAAAAGTTTTTTTTTTAAAAAAAGCTCGGACTTTCCCGGACATGGATCTTTTGGACAATTTTCTTGAGGGATAAAAGTCCGATTAAAAAACACCAAAAAGTTTTTTTAGAATAGCTAGGTAGTATTCCTTGGTTTTTCTTTGGGCACCGGTTCTTTTCCAAGGATGTAGCTCGAACCAGGTACTTTATATATATATATATATATATATTTTTAGGAATAGTTTAGGAAGAAACTGAGTCGCTCTGAGATACTCATTGACATGGTTGATGCTGGCACATTAGGCTAGGACATATATTCTACCTTTCCATGTATTTGGATTGAATTGTAAAGCCTAAATAAAGTAAATAGCCTATTTTGTGATGCTCTCTCTCAGTTGTTTGACTTGTATGCCACGTAGTGTAATATTACTTAATTTTCTCAATTACGTGTACTTGCTTGACTTGAGAGTTGAATAGAACCGTCTTGATTGAGTCATGTGCAACGTGTGTGTGAGGATTTGTGATTTTCTATGCTATCCTATGTAGTCTAGTACTTGCCCGGTAAGTTAATTGAAGCAAAATTGTAAGTTGTGCTAATCTAGGAGATGACACAGGAATTTTCTTGCTTGATCATGGTTGTGCCTGTCACATAATAATAAAATTTTCCGTTGCTAGCCTCTTTGAGCCCGTAGACCTTTTTTTTGGCACCCGCATTACAAGCCATATCCCTATTTTGTTCTTAATTTGATATTGATTTAACCTTTACCTCCTAAGGCACTTAGTCGCCAAAAGAAGTAAGGTGAGATATTGGGGAGTAGTTTTTGAGTGGAACTATGGAAAGGCCCGTTGTTGCACTAAAAGTTGAAATCAAAAGTCACTAGCCGATGAACTTTAATATATGGAGTGTGTGAAAAAAAAATGAAAAAATGATAGGGAAATTATGTATAAAAATACACACCTCCAATTTTTAATGATTTGTGATAGTGGAAATATAGAAGTGCTTAATTAAAAAGAGGGCTATGTTGCATATGGTTTGGGGCAAGTGAAGTGGTTGAGAAGAATATGTGTTTGAATTATAAATGTAGTGTATTAAAGTGCTTAGGAGGTTTAGTCACTATTTCTAAATATATCATACCCGTCCCTTAGCCTAAATTACAACCTTAAAGTCCTAATTGATCATAGATTTGGCTAGCTTAAATTAGTAGAGATATACACTACAGGCAAGCTTATGGTACGACCACGGTATGTATATGAGTTCTTTGTGAGAGTGAGTGAATTTTGTTCAATTGTGTGATGTCCTTAATCTATATTCAAAAATATATTTGAATGTGTAGACTAATCTATATTCACTCTTTTGTTTGTTGCTGAGTGCACATGATCTCATGAAGGATTGGTAATGTTGTAAAACTTTCTTATTGGGTGAGTACGTGAATTGAGGGTGCTTAGTGGTTACAAGTCGGATTTGAGGTTGGGTGGTGAAAAATAGGTTGTTGAAATTGATTGAATTGAAGGTTTATACTTGGGCATGCTTAACGGGAAGAATGTGAAAATTTATGTGTTCATGCTTGTGTGTCGGTATTGATCATAGTCAAGGGTATAGTATGGGGTTAAAATTTAAAGTGCTCCTCTATAATTGAGACTTGTACGTAGTTGGGGGTTTATTAGATTGTCCCGTTGCTCGAGGACGAGCTAGAGTCTAAGTGTGGGGTGTTGATGTTTAGCTTAAATCATATATATATTTCTATGTATATCGCCTCATATTTTACTATTTTTTCATGAATTTGGGATGTGAAACATGATGATTTATATTAATTTGAAGTGTTTTTATGTGTAGGAATGATTCGGGAGCAATTGGGGGCGAAACGTGCAAAATTAGAGCCAAAACGAACGAAACCAGGAAACTTGCGAATTTGGACGCCACAAGCAGCGCCTTGGGCCACATGTGGCACTGGAGGCAGTAGCTGAATGTTGAGAAGTGCCCTAGTGGGAGCCTAGCGATAGATAGAGCGTCGGTGATGTGATTTTGTCCTATTTTGCCCAGGACACAGTTTATTCAGCCCTAGACATACCCAACACGTATAAAAGCAAGACTAAACCTATTTTTGAGGGGAAAGGCGCCACTTTGGAGGAAAAATCCACATGAGAAACATCCAGGAGCAAGAACATCTCAGATTTCTTCATCTTTTATAGTATTTTCAATTATTCAAAACTATGCAATTGTTTGCTAGTATCATGAGTGGCTAAAAACCCATTGTTTTGGGGTTGTGATTAAGCCATGAATATTGTTGTTTAACGTTGACTTAACCTTGATTATAATTCACTAATATATGAGTGTTTCTTCAATTCTGTGGTTAATTGCTTAATTTTCTGGCCAACAGTTAGGTTCTATTTATTATCTATGCTATACTTGGGAAAGCCGTGTTTAGATTAGAGAAGAATTGAAGAGAGCATGATCTTAACCCCTGGGGGAGGGGGGAGCGGATTTGTGGTTAGGATATGAATATACCTAGTCACCATGATTAATTAAATATCGTAATCTTAATGCGTTCTTAATAGATTAATTTCATAGGAATATAGGCGTTAATCTATTTTGAATAGGCGAGTAGTACTGCGGGAGAAGGCTGTGAGAGCAATTGTCGATTAATTAGCAACCATGAATGAATTGTATGAGAGGGAGAGTTAACTAGAAAATAATAGGATTGGTGAATCGATCACAAACCTGGAATATTTGTCTCTATTGAATACATAACAATTATTTTATTGCTTGATAATTTAGTTATTACTTAGAATTATAGTTTAGTATAATCATACTCTTGAACTCGAATTTAGCTTGATTGAATAATAATATTGGTGAGTTAGTAGGTAGTTGATATAAGTCTCTGTGGGTTCGACACTCGACTTATCACTTTATTACTTGTACGACTACGTATACTTGCATGTGCGTTTGGAAGCACCATCTATTCAGTTCAAGTCCAGAGCTAGTAAGATTCCCTTCCACTGCTTAAATATATTTAAAGAGAAAATGATTTCCATGAATGCATATTTTTATCACATATAGAGTGCAAGATTTTTGTCTAGTGAATATCTTGATATATAGTACTACTTGGTTATGAGAAATATAGATTTATAAATATGATGTCTTCACTAATATGATAGCAGGAGACTTTTGTACTCAGAAAGGATATTGTGGCTTTCACGTCTTTTGTGGTAGCATTAATATTTGCAGTTGTAAGTCCTTGCACTTTTCTGCTTTAGCTGGTTGATTAGAATTGTGCACTTTTATTGTTGAAAACTACATCGCTACCCTTTTCCTACCAACTATTTACCTGTAAAACGGTACAATTAAATTTAAAACGTGGTTTATAGATACGTGAATTAACTTGACCCAAAAATATGAAATAAATAAAAACAGAGTTAAGATTATAAAAGTAACTTAAAAGAAATACAAGCCTGGTTATATGATGAGCCTCTCCGGGAGCAGTAATATAAACAATATTAAGCACAAAAGAAAATGAGTAATTTTGTAATAAGAGAGCAAATTATAACCTTTGAGTAAAAATGATTTTTCGTCCCTTACAATGGATACTAATTCTCCTATTTATATCTCTATTTAGGGAGACAAGATCCCCAAATCAAGTTCCTTTTGAATGAGAATAAAACTGTCATTGATGGTTGCATAACAGTTGACTATTAATACAACGATTCTTTGTAATGGCTGCTCATTGAATGTTGTATTTTTCAATCGATGTCTTCCTTTCAAATATTTGTTATCGGTTCCCAGGCCTTCGGAATTTACACAACATCGAGCTCAGGTCTGTATCCAATGTCAACTATTTGCTGACTCACATATTACTTGTCTCCAGTTACAAGTGTCACCTCATAATTCATCCACCTGTTGCTAACCAAATTTACCCCACACAGATAGTCCCCCTACTTTTTGGTGATAATACTTTAGTGTTACCAGAAAGTAGATAACACTTCTTTTCTTAGCGGGTAAATTTCTGAACAGTTTCTAACACTCGAACGGACGCACGTCTCTTCGCATTTAATGAGCCGAACATGTGTTACCTCGTGATTTGACAAATATTTGCTAGTTTTCAAGGTAATAATGACCATGAATTATGCCGCTTATAAACTTCTCCCCTACTCTCCAATTTTACTTTTCACTTTTGCAAACTCTTCTACCCTTAAAAGAACAAATCAAAAGGGGTTGATGTCTAATCCGAACCTCCTACCATTAACTCCATCATACCCCCTTAAACTTAACATCCAGTCAGACCTTCAAGTCCAAAAAGAACATGGTAATCCCACAAACAACAGACATTGGCCTGTTTGCAGGTATCTTTCTTCCATTCATCTTGACAATCTTCCCGTCGTGGAGAAAGATTGTAAATGGAATAACATTGAAAACTTCACCCCCAATGAGGTGGAAAGCATCCCCTTCTCCATACCAGGGTTCATGTATGTTTATACATTCCCTTTAACTTTGATATTGGGTCAAGTAATCGACCTCATAATTTTAGAATTTTGCCATCGTTACCAAATTTGTTTGGCTCAAGCGGGCCCATCAATATGGCGTACAGTGGTTTGCCTCCGGAAGCTGTGTTCCGAGACCGAGGAAACCCTTGGCACACTTGATAAACCTCTATTCTCCAAAGATTTTCTATGGAGGTGTGCTAAAACTCAGCAAACACGACCACTATGCCATCCTTACCAACATTGATGACAATAACAACCGTGGATGGGTGGAACAGTTCATTGTTATCACTACTAGGGACATTCTCCCAGTAAAATCTCAAATTCCTGGAACTTGAAATCTCTTTCATAAGTCTTTAGATATCTTTCGTTTACAATATTTTAAAAGACTTTACTCCATCGTTAACTTTGTATGTTTCTTATTCCAACTACTCATTGGGAGCCACCACTGGTTAAGAACCTGGCCCAATGGGTACAAATAGTTTAAGACAATTCTACACCAGAGTCTCGAAGATGAAAAAAAATAGCTCCTAGATTTAATTGGAAAACCAAAAACCATGGTAAGTACAGGTTCTTCCCTCCTTCTTTCACCCTTCTTTCACCTTTTAGCATGACTCATAATCGATTTGTTGAAACTTTTTTTAACACACATGACTTCCCAAGGGATCGTTGTTTTCCCCACCGTTGAGGTTCTCGATGACCCAGAAGATGCCCAACGAGCATTGCAAAGTGTCTTTGATCGGAAGAGAGCTCGTGAAGCGAATTTTGCTTCTGGTGAAGGTGCCTCCTCCCGTACCTTAGCCTAAAGATAAGAAACTAAAGAGAATATGTACCACTAAGGCCAGGACCCGGCATAAGCCTTCAACAAAAAACCTCCAGTCAGACCAGCCACTCTAGTCCTTGTTGATGAGGGAACTGATGATGAAATAGTTCCTCTACAAAGAAGGAAAATAACATCATCAGCTCAACCGAGAGAGGTTCACACACCATAATCGAAAGAAGTTCAAAAACTCTTCACGCAGATCGAAATAATTGAAAATGATGTGTCTCACTTTTGGGCTCCCATTAACATTTTTGCTCAAAGGAATACTACCCCTGAGGTACCTCTACCATCAATTTCTGATCCGATTGCAATCAAATCTCCTTCTACCCTAGTTGCTACCTCTCCACCGGTCCTATCCGAACAAACAAAAGACGTTCCTTCCCCACGACCATCTGATCAAAGGAATTTAGAGAACACTTTTTTGGCACCCACTCAAAACCGTAGTGGTAAACGAAGTGTCATTCTCATGGGTTTGAATGAGTGCCACATACTTTCCAAGGCAGTGGAGGTTGCCAACTACCTAAAACCACCGACCACGTAGAAAGACTAGAGAAAAATGGACTCCCTTTCTGCTGAGTGTCTGCTAAATAACAACATGCAGTCTTCGACGCAAGTATCAATCTAACCTTATTCTCTGCCCTTTTATTTGTTAGACTTTGCCTTCATAACCTTAGCTTTAACCTTTTTATTCTAATATCCTTGCTTCCGAGGGCCTGCAAAGGTTGACTTTGGATAAAAATGAACTTACTACAGAACGAAATCAACTTTTGGCTGAACGAAATCAGCTTGTCGGGCGCCTTCCGATGTTGGAAGCAAAAAATTTTCAAATGGGAAAGCTTGAAGCTATATTAAAGAAATTTGAGCAAGACAAAATGACTTACAACCAAGAAACCGCTCAATTACATAAAGATCTTAAGGAAGCGAAGGCCAAGTGGGTTGAACTACAAGATGGTGTAACTGTGGCGGCTGAGCGTGAGTTTGCTTTTATGGAACAAATCAACAACTTGAAAGCAAACTCATGCTTGAAAACCGAAGAAGATAATGTCGCCTAGGCGAAGATAGCCAAAATGAAAGAAAGACTTAAAAGGGTCATGGAGAATAACTAGCTTTATGTGACAACCAATACTGAACTTCATTCGAAGATCAATATTGTGAAAGCCGAAAATGACAAGCTCCAATCAAAAATTAAGAAACTACGAGCTAAACTCCAAGACCAAGAAAATTCTATCCTCCTTGAGAAAACCTATGCGATTTATCACATGAAGAGGAAGACTTTGAGGAGGCCAAAGAAGGCATCACAAATATGGATGATTGCGTTTCCAAAGCTCGAGAATTGGAGACAACTGCTCTTGAGAACCTCTTTGCTCGGCTTGTTGCCTCTGACTCTTCGAACACTATCCCCGAGTATTTGGGAACCGAAGAGGAATCTGAAAGAGAAGAATATAGGGATGAAGGTCTCAAGCGGGAAGCGGAACAACCTTCTCATGAAAAGGAAAACAAAGAAGTTCTCTCCCTTCGGGCTCTGGCAGCAAAACTAACTGATGTTATATATATTTTTTCCTTTTTCTTTATAACTATGCCAAAACTTCTTTATTGAGTTTGGCATTTTAAGTAATGAAAAAGACTATTTGCTTAAGTATTGTGAAATAAATATTCTCTTTTATTTAACTGACAAAGCTCGAAAATTCTTTTTACAACCGATAACTTTTTATCTCGAACACTCACACTTTTAGAATCTACCCTTTGACTATGAGGGTTTCATAAGAGAGGGCCCTTATATTTACGGTTCTCTTGAAGATGACGTCTTCTGTTTATTCTGGTACAAGCATTTGAAGTTTTAACTAACTTTCAAACAAAAAATAAATTAATATATCATTCAAACAAGAAATAATATAAAAACAAAAGGACTTTGATTTATTCTTTCCATCTTTAAAAGTATATTTATATAAACATTCATTTGCTTAAGTAAATAAAGCTGTCAATGCATGTGGTTAACTTGTACAAATTATTTCTAAGGGGCTGATCATGCAGTCCTCGGTCCTGATAAGATATAGATCCCGGTTCTAATAGTCCCCAGTCTTCATAACACATTTAGTGCCTTAATATGTAATAGTTTTCCCCCAAGTGTTCAGATGCTAAGTATAAGAATTTTAACACTGGAGATCTTGCTATCACCGATGACCCTTTCTTTGTAGTAGGCTTTACATTTCTGCCTCATTAAAACCCTTGCCATAAAACTCAATTGGGACAAAAGCTGGACGAAGGGAAAAGAATACAGCACATACTTTCAGGCTCAGCTATGATCTTTAGCAAGAATACCATTTGAGGTGAGTTATGTTCCAATTGCTTGGAAATTTGACTTCATTTTTATACTAAAATTGATATGAACCTTTTCGGGTTATAGCGGAAATCCGATTAGGTCCTTCCCACATTGGTACCAGCTTCCTGGTGTTAACCTCTCAAGTACTTTCAGTTACCTTTTTCAAAACTATATCACCTACCTTAAAATATCAAAAATTTGCTCTATGGTTGTAATATCTTTTCATTCTTTGTTTTTGTGCCACCATCCTCATAAACGCAAGAATTTTTGATATTCTTCAAGAAAATCAAGTTTAATCAGCAGTGCTTCATTATTTTTTGCTTCATTTGCTTAGGAATACCTTATGGTCGATTCCCCTATCTCTATCGGTATTGAAGCTTCCGCACCGTACACAAGTAAAAATAGTGTTTCATCCGTGCTTGATTTTTCCGTTGTTTGATATACCCACAACACACCCTATAGCTCATCTATCCAATTACCTTTAGAGTTTTCTAACTTCATTTTGAGATTTTTATTTATTATCTTATTAGTAGACTCTTCTTGATTGTTAGCACTTGGATGGTGCAAAAAAGAGGTAATTCGATTGATCTTCAAGCCTTCCAAAAACTTTGTAACTTTGGAACCTATAATTGTGGCCCGTTGACACAAGCCATTTCTTTTGGTATTCCAAACTGACATATGATGTGATCCCATATGAAATCCATCACTTCTCATTCTTCAATCTTTTTGTAAGCACCTTTTCAACCCATTTAGTGAATTCATTAGCTAAAACCAAAAGAAATCTTACCTGCCCGGGTCTTTGTGGTAAGAGACCAACTATGTCAATTTCCTATTTCATAAATGGCCACGGTTATATCATCTAATGTAAAAGTTCTACTGGTTGATGCATTAACTATGCATGACACTTCTATTTATCATATTTTTGTACAATTGTCTTTGCATCTTGCTCCATCCGGAGCCAGTAATAGCCAACCCTTATCAATTTGAGAACTAACGAGTCTGCACCGAAGAGGTTCCCACACACTCCTTCGTGAACTTCCCTCATCACATATTCATCCTTCGATGTCCTTAAACACCAAGCCAATTGTCCTTGAAAAGACCTCATGTATATTCAAGAAGAAAATAACGAGCCGCTTTAGTCCGTGGTGCCCATGTTGCTTTTGGATCTTCAGGCAATTTGTCATTCCTTAAATACTCTATAAACTCATTTCTCTAATCATAAATTAGATTGGTTCAGTTAACTTCACAATATCTGTCCACATCTAATACCGAATGGAGCAGTTGAACGACCACACTAAAATTAGTTTCGTTCATTTTCATAGACGACCCCAAATTAGCCAATGTGTTTGCCTCCACGTTTTCTTCTCTAGGAATGTGTATAATTGACTATTCCCTGAACGGGGAAGTAATACTTGAACTTTATTCAAGTATTGCTGCATGCGCTCCTCCTTGGTGTGGAAAATTCCATACACCCGCACTACCAGCTGGGAGTCGTACTTTATTTCAATTACCTCGGAACCTAGTCCCCGAGCTAATTGAAGTTGTGCAACCAAAACCTCGTACTCGACTTCATTGTTAGTTAATGGAATAATTCTAATGGCATGTCTTAAGGTTTCTCCCAAATGAGTGATTAGTACTATCCCGAAACCAGATCCTTTTATGTTAGAATCTCCATTCGTAAACAAGGTCCAAACATATGATACCGTCCCTGATACACACACTGCCTCTTTAGCAGCTAAAGGCATCAGTCCCAAATTAAAGTCAGCCATAAAGTCAGCCAACACTTGTGACTTGATCGTAGTCCTGAGTTTGTATTCAATGTCACATTTACTAACTTTAACTGCCCATTTAGCCGGTCGACCCGATAATTCAGGCTTATGAAGGACATTCTTCAAGGAAAAAGTTTCACAACGGCTATGGGATGACATTGAAAATAAGGCCTAAGCTTTCGTGAAGTGACTACAAGAGCTAGGGCCAACTTTTCAAAGTGCGGATAATGCGTCTCCCCTCCCAATAAAACTTTACTAACATAATAAATAGGAAATTATGTATCTTCCTCGTCTTGGACCAAAACAACACTTATCTCCACTTCCAAAACCGCAAGATAGATTAATAGTTGTTCACCTTCATTCGATTTTGACAACAAATAAGGGCTAGACAAGTACCTTTTAGGTCTTTCAGTGTTTGCTGGCATTCCGTGGTCCACACGAAATCATTCTTCTTTTTCAAAAGCAAAAAGAAATGATGGCATTTCCCCAAAGATCTCGATATAAACCTGCTTAGGGCCGCCAGCCTGTCGGTCAACCTATGTACTTCCTTCACACTTGTCAATTGATCCGGGATATCTTCGATGGCTTTTATTTTATCAAGGTTTACCTCGATTCCTATTTGAGAGACCAAAAGCCCTAGGAACTTATATGAACCAACTTCGAAGGCGCATTTCTCCGGGTTGAGCTTCATGTCTTGGAGATGACTCAAATGATCTCATGCATTAAGTGACTTAACCAACATGCCGTCAATATAAACCTCTATTGTCTTACCAATTTGTTGTTCAAATATTTTATTAACATGCTTCTAGTAAGTAGCTCGACATTCTTGAGTCCGAAAGGCATCACATTAGCAGCACCAACAGCAACAGAAGAAAGAAGAAGAAGAAGAAGAAAATAAAGGAGGAGGATAAAGTGGCTAAAATTATTTAAAAAGTGAGTATAAGTTAAAACTTTTAGAAAAATGGGTATAAGTTAATTTTTACAAAAAAAAAAAGAAGGTGTAACGGAATTGCATTGAGGAATACATATTCTCATGAAGTGAAGATAAGAAAAAAAAGTAGAATGGGAAAAGAAAAAAAATACAAAGAAATTAGCAAATGCTTTCGTTAGTTTGGAACATTGGGCCATGGGTATACATTAGCAGCAACTCTATGAAAAATAGGCAGTAAGGCACCCAGCATCTATTTTTCACAATGGGTTCACACTGCAACATGAAATGGAACCTACTTTTCAATATACAATTTGTATATAATATTCAGTTATTCACTCTTAAAGCCAAACAACATGGCTGCATGTGCACCGTGGCCTCTAAGCTGGATCCGCCCCTGCTTTGTGTAGTCCAATTGACCCATTCATCTTGGTTAAGCAAACTTTGGAGGGTAATGACCTAATAATGTGTTTGTTAAATCAACCCATTTTACTTGAGAATAACGTACTTATCATCATTCTGTTGATCAGCTCAGTCAGGGGCGGATTTAGGGGCAGAAAGGGGTTCACCCGAAACCCCTTCGTCGAAAAATTACACTGTATATATAAGGCAAAATCTGTTTTTACCTCTATATATTAAGTTTTGAACCTCCTTAACACAATCCAAAAGAGTAGCTTAGTGGTCAAAGGGGTTCAAAATCTTCCTAAGGTCTTAAATTCAATTCCCACTAGCTACAACCCCTTCGTGCAGATCCTGCCTCCGCTACATAGCTCAACATTAAGCTCATCTTTGTACTAGAGATGATCTTTGGGCAAACATATGAATGGGATTTGGGAATATCATGAAAATCAAAACTATTGCAACGAAAAGGATAAATTCAAATTCTCTCTTGCTGAGGATCATATGGTCACCGTACAATTATAGAAACCTGTCTTCCTTATTGAATACTAACTCCATGTCATATAACCAATTATTCTGAACTAAGAAAAGTAAATGGCTATTATTTAGATGAATAAATAAATAAATACTTGCATTGTTCAACGAGTTGAAAACATCAACGTAATAATAATTTACTGTCACGACTAAACCTGTCAAACGGGCCGGGTCAGATCGGAACCGGACCGGTCCAGACCGGTTAAAATCGGAACCGGACCGGCCCGGTTCATAGGGGGCCGGGTGGGCTGGGTAGGGGGTAGGCCGGTTTTGCATGGTTAACATCTGGGATCCAGTTAACCGGGCCCGGGTAACCCGGTTGGCGTGAACAATGCCCAAACCGGTTAACCCGGACCGGAACCGGCCCGGTTAACAGTCAATTTTTTTTTTTTCTGCAAAATGGAGCCCACTATCCGTTGGATTTCCAGCTTTTGTGCATATATCCGTTGGCCAACGGATTTGTTGCATAAATGGCCATTTTTTTTTTAATTTTATGTTTTTAACACTTTACAAAATTATCCTTTTTAAAATCTATAAATACCCCCCCCCTCTCTTCTTCATTTCTTCGCTCAAATTTTATATCTCAATCTCAATTCTTAAATTCTCAATTTCTCTCATCTTTCAATTTGCAAGATTTCATCTTCTAATTTTATAATTTTTATTTGGCTCTCTTTTCTTGAATTTAATTTATCGGAATTTGTCATTCGGAATTTGAAGTTTGAACTTTGAAGTTCAAAATTGAAATACTTGCTTGACGTTTGTTCGTGCCTTCGTGGTAACACCGGAATTGCGTAATCAAGTGCTCAATTTATTATCGAATTCGGTGCACTCCCTCCAACTCTTTCTCTTATTTAATATTTTAATTGCATATTTAATTTTAGCTTATACTTTAGTTTTTACAATATGTTTAATGCTGCTAAAAGAGCGTGTAAAAGAGTTACTGGTAGGGGTAAAAATAAAAAAAGAGGTAGTCCTTNCTGAACTTTGAATTTCAAAATTGAAACACTTGCTTGACGTTTGTTCGTGCCTTCGTGGTGACACCGGAATTGCGTAATCAAGTGCTCAATTTATTGTCGAATTCGGTGCACTCCCTCCAACTCTTTCTCTTATTTAATATTTTAATTGCATATTTAATTTTAGCTTATACTTTAATTTTTACAATATGTTTAATGCTTCTAAGAGAGCATGTAAAAGAGTTACTGGTAGGGGTGGAAATAAAAAAAGAGGTAGTCCTTCAGCTTCTGGTAGTAATAGTAATAACTCATTATCATCTACACATGTTTCTGAATCATCGCCTAATGATAATGTAGATATAGATTATGAACAATTACAAGAAGATTTTGGAATAGAAGATAATGAAATAGGAATAGAAGATGAGATACCAGCTACACCTACTAGTGCTGGAGTTGGTAGTATTAAAGTTGGAGTTGCTAGTGCTACAAGGGGTGGTGGTCGTGGCACCACTCCTGGTAGACTACCTGTGGCTTCGACTTCTAATCGTAGAAAAAGAAGTAAGGTTTGGAATTTTTTTGAAATAATAGAAGGTACTGATAGAGTTAGATGCAAAATTTTTAACGATACTTTTAAACATTTGACTGGAGGAAATTTAGGGGGGATTGGGACGCTTAGTAGACATATGAGATTTGACCATCCCATAGAATGTGGCACTGATGGTGATGGAAATCAAACAACTATTAACCCTACTACTGGAGGTCTACTGAAATATGATAAAATGAGGGATCGTGAGGAGTTAGCAAAAATGATTGCTTTGGGTTGTCTACCTT
>MU756872.1:47606-59168 GCA_026770625.1 Nicotiana glauca
AGAAGACGAGGAACTTGGAGATATATTAACACATGGAAACCCATCCGAATTTAACACTCCAGAAGAAGGTCAATCGGTTCATATTGATTATGATGAACTTACTAAGGCGATGCAAAACATTTGAAATTACTACTTTACTTGTTGAAAAAAATGTAAACCTTTCATTTTGTAAGTTTGAAACTTTAAATTAAGAAATAAAAGTAGCATTTGCAATAAGTGTAATTTTTTCCCATCTTACTTGTATTCTTTAAATTAATACAAAGTATTAATATAACTTACAATAGTTATACAAAATTCCAAAAAAAAATTAAAAAAACACTAAACCCGGCCCGGCCCGACCCCCTCAACCCGTAACCCTTATGGTTCAATTTTAACCCTGATTAACCCGAACCTGCGAAACCCGTTAACAACTAACCAGTAACCGGCCTGGACCGGGACGGGTAAAAAAAACGGACCCAGCCCGGCCTTGCCCACCCGTTTGACAACTCAATCCCAAAACCCGGAAACTCACGAGAATCACAGGCTAAAGGGAACATAGTACACTGCTCTAACTCCAGAATATCAAAACAACTGGGACAAAAGGGATAAACTAAATACTAAAGCTAAAACAGAATAGAGACTCCTGGTCAGCGGACGCGGCAGATATACCTCGAAGTCTCCGTGTATCTCCTCGCCTCAAGGATAGTGCGCCTGAGTAGAGGTACCTAAAAAATCTGCACATGAAAAACATGCGCAGGAAGGGCATGAGTACACCACAACGGTACTCAGTAAGTGCCAAGTCTAACCTCGGTTGGATAGTGACGAGGAAGGTCAGGGCCCTACTGAGACAAAATATAATAATAATAATAATTAATGGTATAATAATCTGACAGAAATAATAAATACGACAGTGAAATAAGGCAGGTCAATGAGTCAATAACAACTACAAAGATAGAGTAAACACAGTTCAATGTCAATGATATCAATGAGGGTCTCCCATGATACCGTCCTGTAGCACTTTCCTCTACTGTCCAGTGGATCTCCCGGGATACCGTCCCGTAGTCCAACACATGTACCGATATGCATGGGGGATCTATCAGGAATCAAACCCGCAGTCCCAAAGTAAAAGTGCAGGGGGGTCTATCGGGAATCTAACCCACAGTCCCAAAGTAAAAGTGCAGGGGGATCTATCGGGAATCGAACCCGCAATCCCAAAGTAAACAAATAAGAGGGGGATCTATCAGGAATTGAACTCGTAGTCCCAAAGTAAACAAACAAGGGGGGATCTATCGGGAATCGAACCCGCATTCCCAAAGTAAACAAACAAGGGGGGATCTATCGGGAATTTAACTCACAGTCCCAATGTAAATGCACAACCACAACCAGAAACAAACCAAAGAATGAAGTACGAAAAATAAACAACAGATAGAACTAGCCTAGCATGCTTCACGTAGCGCAGTCAAAACAACTTAAGCAATTAGACAGTCAAATCAGCTAAACATGCTTTTACTAACCTAGCACAAGTCATAACTTCAAATAGAATAAAGCAAACAAGAATAAGAACTAAATTTCCATAGCATAAATAAAAACGGGATTTCATCAATCGGCTAAAGTATGCGCTCATCACCTCACGCACGAGGCACTCAAACATCAAGTAACAATCCTAAGGGGAAAGGTCCCCTACACAAGGTTAGACAAGACACTTACCTCGAACCGGCTCAATATCACTAGAAACCGCGCCTTTGCCACGAGTATCCGACTCCAAATGGCCCAAATCTATTCAATTCAATTCCACATCGTAAATAATATTGCAACCAACTGATTCCTCTATTAAATTTAAAGCTAGGGCGCGAAAATAGGTAAAATAACCAAAATGCCCCTCCAGCCAACATCTCGGAATCGAATAATTTTCACGTTTTAAGAACCCTCGTACTCTCACGAGTCTAACCATATAAAAATCTCACAAATCGTAGGTCAAATGTCCCCTCAAAACCCCATAGTTAGGTCTAAGAAGTTTTACCCACTTTTCATTCAAAAATCCGAAATTAAAGGGTGAATTCGCGATTAGATTAATGGGTTTTAGTTATAGGAGAGTAGAGAATCGTTACCCAGTGATTGCCCTCGAAAAACCCTTGAAATTGCTCCCAAATCCGAGCTCCAAACCTTGAATTTTGATAAAAATGACAAAACCTCGTTTTTGAAATGTTAAGTACTGTTCAGGTAATTAAAGCATCGCGAAGCCGGCAGGGATCACGCGTTCGCGAAGAAGGAAAATATAAGGGCCCCAAAAATGCCCTTCGCGATCGCGAAGGAAGGGATGCGAACACGAAGGACTGGTTCAGTGAACTATGCGAATGCGACCAGGTATACGCGAACACGTTGAAGAAAAATGAAAGGGCCAGAAATTGCCCTACGCGAACGCGAATATGGTCACGCGATCGCGATGGAGAAAATTACAAACCTACGCGAACGCAGGGGCTGGTACGCGAATGCGTATAAGGAAATTGGTCCCCTTCCAGGTTTACCCTACGCAAACGCAATGGAGAGGTCGCGAACGCGATGAAAGTTTAGGCCACCACTACGTGAACGGGGTGGCTTCTTCGCGAACGCGAAGAAGGACTTCAGACCTGCAATTTTCTGCAACATTTCCAAACCTCAAATCGCTCCGTTGAGCATCCGAAACACACCCGAGGCCCCCAGGACCTCAACCAAACCTACAGACATATTCCATAACATCATTTAAACTTGTACCAATACTTAAACCACCTAAAACAACGCCGGAAACATGAATTAATCAAAGATTCAAGCCTAAGAACTTCAAATTCCAACAAAACACACTTCCGATCAAAAACCTATCCAAACCTCGCCCGAATGACCTGAAATTTTGCACACACATCCCAAATGACATGACGGAGCTATAGCAACTTCCGGAATTCCAATCCAATCGTCGGATCAAAAACTCACTATCGGACCGGAAACTTCAAAGATTCAAACTTCGGCATTTCAAGCCTAAATGAGCTACGAACCTCCAAAATACATTCCGAACACGCTCCCAACCCCGAAATCACCTAACGGAGCTAACAAAACCATCAGATTTCCATTCCGAGGTCATCTTCACACTGCTCCAACTACGGACCATTTTTCAACACTTAAGCTCTCATTTAGGGACTAAGTGTCCCAAAGCACTCCGAATCCTAACACCGAACGTCCCGGCAAACCAAAATAGCATAAATGAACTTAGGGAAAGCAGTTAATGGGAAATCGGGGGGTAAATTCCAAAAACGACCGGCCGGGTCATTACTTCCTCCTACACTTAAACATTCGTTCGTCCTCGAACAAGCATAGAAAACATACCTGAAGTAGTAAAAAGGTGAGGTTACTGGCTGCGCATATCCTGCTCGGTCTCCCAAGTCGCCTCCTCGGCTGGCAGACCCCGCCACTAAACCTTCACTGGAGCTATGTTCTTTGACCTCAACTTCTTGATCTGTCTGTCCACAATAGCCACTGGCTTCTCAACATAGGATATATCCTTGTCCAATTGGATTGGACTGGAATCCAACACGTGCGACGGATCGCCGCAATAACTCCGGAGCATCGAAACATGAAATACCGGATGAACTCCGTCCAAACTGGGAGGTAAGGCAGCTCATAGGCAACCTTCCCAACTCGCCTCAAGATCTCAAAAGGGCCAATACACTTCGGACTCAACCTTCCATTCTTCCCAAACCTCATGATGCCTTTCATAGGCGAGACCCGAAGCAAAACTCGCTCACCAACCATATATGAAACATCACGAACCTTCCTGTCCGCATAACTCTTCTGTTTGGACTGGGCCATACGGAGTCTATCCTGAATCACCTTAACCTTCTCAAATACACCCTGAACCCTCTCTGTTCCTAGTAGCCTAGCCTCACCCGGCTCAAATCAACCCACCGGAGATCTACACCTCCTACCATATAAAGCCTCATGTGGCGCCATTCGAATGCTGGACTGATAACTGTTGTTGTAAGCAAACTCTGCCAGTGGCAAGAAATGATTCCAAGACCCTCTAAACTCAATCACACATGCACTGAGAATATCTTCAAGAATCTGAATAGTGCGCTCGGACTGTCCGTCCATCTGGGGGTGAATGTTGTGCTCAACTCCACCTGAGTGACTAACTCCTACTACACGGCTCTCCAGAACCACGATGTAAACTAAGTACCTCTGTCTGAAATGATAGAAACTGGAATACCATGCAAACGGACGATCTCCCTGATTTAAATCTTCGCCAACCGCTCCGACGAATAAGTGGTACACACAGGAATGAAATGAGCGGACTTGGTCAGCCTATCCACAATGACCCATATGGAATCAAACTTCTTCAAGGTCCGTGGGAGTCCCGATACAAAGTCCATGGTGATACACTCCCACTTCCACTCCGGAATCTCTATCTGCTGAAGCAACCCACCCAGACGCTGGTGCTCATACTTCACCTACTGGCAGTTGAGGCATCTAGACATGTAATCAACTATATCCTTCTTCATCCGCCTCCACCAATAGTGCTGCTTCAAGTCCTGATACATCTTCGCGGCACCCGAATGGATAGAATACCGCGAACTATGGGCCTCTGCTAGAAGCAACTCTCGAAGATCATCAACACTGGGCACACGAATCCGACCCTGCATCCTCAATACTCCATCATTCCCGATGGTCACATCTCTAGCGTCTCCCCGCAAAGCCTTGTCCTTAAGGACAAGCAAATGAGGGTCATCATACTGCCGCTCCCTGATACGATCAAATAGGGAAGACCGGAAAACCACACAGGCTAGAACCCGACTGGGCTCCGAAAGATCCAATCTCACAAACTGGCTGGCTAGGGCCCGAACATCCACCGCCATAGGCCTCTCTGAAACTGGTAAATATGCCAAGCTACCCCAATTCTCTGCCTGGCGACTCAAGGCATCTTCCACCACATTGGCCTTGCCCGAGTGATACAGAATAGTGATATCATAATCCTTCAACAACTCTAACCATCTCCTCTGACGCATATTCAGGTCCTTCTGCTTGAGTACGTGCTACAAACTCCGATGGTCGATATAGATCTCACAAGGCACCCCGTACAAATAATGACGCCAGATCTTCAAGGCATGAACAGTAGCAGCCAACTCAAGGTCGTGGACAGGGTAGTCCTTTTCATGTATCTTCATATGTATGGACGCGTAGGCAATCACCCTACCGTCCTGCATCAACACCACTCCAAGTCCAACCCGTGAGGCATCACAATAAACTGTATAAGACCCCGAACCGGTAGGCAACATCAAGATTGGGGCCAAAGTCAAAGCTGTCTTGAGCTTTTGGAAGCTCGCCTCAAACTCCTCTGCCCACTGAAATGGGGCACCCTTTTGGGTCAATCTAGTCATAGGGGCCGTAATCGATGAAGACCCCTCCACAAAGCGACGGTAATAACCTGCCAGGCCAAGGAAACTGCGAATCTCTGTAGCTGAGGAGGGCCTGGGCCAACTCTGCATGGCCTCCACCTTCCTCGGATCCACTTGAATGCCCTCACTCGATACCACGTGGCCTAGGAATGCCATAGGACTCAGCCAGAACTCACATTTTGAGAACTTTGCATATAATCTCCTCTCTCAGAGTCTGAAGCACTGTCCTCAGGTATTGCTCATGATCTTCCCGACTCCGGGAATATACCATAATATCATCAATGAAAACAATAACGAATGAGTCAAGATATGGACTGAATACACTGTGCATTAAATGCATAAAAGCTGCTGGGGCATTAGTCAACCCAAATGACATAACAAGGAACTCGAAATGACCATACCGAGTCCTGAAGGCAGTCTTCAGGATATCTGGCTCCCATATCTTCAGCTGATGGTAACCTGAGTGCAAATCAATCTTGGAAAACACCTGTGCGCCCTGAAGCTGGTCAAACAGATCATCAATACGAGGTAAAGGATAACGGTTCTTCACTGTAACTTTGTTCAACTGGCGATAATCAATGCACATACGCATAGAACCATCCTTCTTCTTCACAAACAAGACATGAGCACCCCACGGCAAAACACTGGGCCGAATAAAACCCTTGCCAAGCAATTCCTACAACTGATCCATCAACTCCTTCAACTCATGATGAGCCATACGATATGGAGGGATGGAAATGGGCTGAGTGCTCGGCAACAGATCAATGCCAAAATCAATGTCTCTATCGGGCGGCATGCCTGGAGATCAGCTGAAAACACATCGGGGAAATCTCGTACCACTGGAACTGAATCAACAGAAGGGGTATCAATACTGACATCTCTCACATAACCTAAATACGCGGTGCACCCCTTCTCAACCATACATTGAGCTTTAAGGAAAGAGATAACTCTACTGGGAGTATGATCTAAAGTACCACTCCACTCAATATGTGGAACACCTGGCATAGCCAACGTCACGATCTTGGCGTGACAATCAAGGATATCATGATAGGGCGACAACTAGTCCATGCCCAGAATAATATCAAAATCGACCATACCGAGTAACAATAGATCCGCTCTGGTCTCAAAACCACGAATAGTAACCAAACATGACCGATACACGCGGTCCACAATAAGAGAATCTCCTACAGGAGTAGAAACATAAACGAGGGCACTCAAAGAATTCCAGGGCACTCAAAGAATTCCAGGGCACACCCAAATGCGGAGCAAAGTAAGAAGACACATAAGAATAAGTAGAACCTAAATCGAATAGAACCGATACCCTTCTATAACAAACCATGACAATACCTGTGATGACAGAATCGGAGGCAACAGTCTCGGTACGGGTAGGTGGGGTAGCAACTATGGTTGTAACTAAAGCCTAGGAACTCTGCGGGGTGCGCTGTGGCCGAGAGATCTGTGGAGGTGCACCCCTCCCAAGTCTAGGGCAATACCTCACCATATGGAGTATGTCACCACACTCAAAGCAACCTCGTGACTGGCGTGGCAGTGGAAACTGTACGATACGGGTACTCCGAGACCCTTGAACACCTGAAACTCCGTGAGAACTCTGAGATGCAGACTGAGCTGGCTGACCCACAAAACCTCTACCATGACGCACCCTACCTCCGAAATAAGGACCAGTATATCTCCCCGGTCCACGAGGTCTACTCACTCCTCTATACTCTCCCTCCTGACCTCATCTGTCCTCTCTCTCCTGGACCCACCTCTCCTCTACTCGGTGAGAGGTCCTCACCACCCGCTGAACTAGGACCACAGGCTGTGTCGCCATGACACCTGGAACCTGACCAATGGAAGCTCGCTGCTTTGGAGTGGGGGCGGTGGAAGTTTGGGTCCCTCCCCCGATCTGTGAAGTAGTTGGCACAACCTGAATCAATCCGGCCTGAATCAATGTACCAAACATGCTCAGGAACTATGCCAAAGTCTCCTAAAGGGCTGGAGTAGTAGTAGTTGTAGGCACGTCAAGTGCCTGAACTTCGGCTGGATATGTTGGTGATACCTCGGTAGCAGCTTGCGTAGGTGCTCTGGCTGCACCACGTGCGCGTCCTCGACCTCTCCCCCGGCCCCGGCCTCTGACGAATGCAGTAGGGGGCGCGGGTGCCTGATCATCTCGAGTAGCACGTGTCCTCACCACCTGTGAGAGAATAGAAGACAGATTTTAGGATTGTGATGTCAAAAATCTCGCACGACAGGGAATCAAATGAACTGAAATTTTCCTAACGGTTACATAGCCTCTCGTAGATAAGTACAAATGTCTCCGTACCGATCAGCGAGACTCTAAACAATCGGCCTATGTTTCGTGACTCCTATGAACCTAGAGCTCTGATACCAACTTGTCACGACCCCAGTTCACCCTATATGAACATGTCATGATGGCACCTAGTTCCTACGACTAGGTAAGACTAACAATGCGGAAATTTAGCAACTTAACTTGCGGAATAAATATTTTAAAGCTAAACATATTTAAATAATACCTGCAAATAAGGCCGCTAGACCTAAACAACTCAAAAGAGATGCCGAAGTCTACAATTCAATCCCAAAACCCGGAAACTCATGGGAACCACAGGCTAAAGGGAACATAGTACACTGCTCTAACTCCAGAATATCTAAACAACTGGGATAAAAGGGATAAACTAAATACTAAAGCTGGAACAGAATAGAGACTCGTGGTGTGCGTACGCGACAAATATACCTCAAAGTCTCCGTATATCTCCTCGCCTCAAGGATAGTGCGCCTGAGTAGAGGTACTTGAAAAATCTGCACATAAAAAATATGCGCAGGAAGGGCATGAGTACACCACAACGGTACTCAGTAAGTGCCAAGCCTAACCTCGGTTGGGTAGTGACGATGAAGGTCAGGGCCCTACTGAGACAAAATATAATAATAATAATAATAATAATTAACAGTATAATAATCTGACAGAAATAATAAATACGACAGTGAAATAAGGCAGGTCAACGAGGCAATAACAACTACAAAGACAGAGTAAACACAGAGTAAACACAGTTCAATGTCAATGATACTAATGAGGGTCTCCCAGGATACCGTCCTGTAGCCCTTTCCTCAACTGTCCAGTGGATCTCCCGGGATACCGTCCCGTAGTCCAACACATGTACCAATATGCAGGGGGGATCTATCAGGAATCAAACCCGCAGTCCCAAAGTAAAAGTGCAGGGGGATCTATCGGGAATCTAACCCGCAGTTCCAAAGTAAAAGTGCAGGGGGATCTATCGGGAATCGAACCCGCAATCCCAAAGTAAACAAACAAGGGGGGATCTATCGGGAATTGAACCCGTAGTCCCAAAGTAAACAAACAAGGGGGGGGGTCTATCGGGAATCGAACCCGCAGTCCCAAAGTAAACAAACAAGGGAGGGATCTATCGGGAATTGAACTCACAGTCCCAATGTAAATGCACAACCACAACCAGAAACAAACCAAGGAATGAAGTACAAAAAACAAACAACAAATAGAACTAGCCTAGCATGCTTCACGTAGCGCAGTCAAGACAACTTAAGCAATTAGACAGTCAAATCAGCTAAACATGCTTTTACTAACCTAGCACAAGTCATAACTTCAAATAGAATAAAGCAAACAAGAATAAGAACTAAATTTCCATAGCTTAAATAAAAACGGGATTTCATCAATTGACTCAAGTACGCACTCGTCACCTCACGCACAAGGCACTCAAACATCAAGTAACAATACTAAGGGGAAAGGTCCCCCACACAAGGTTAGACAAGCCACTTACCTCGAACCGGCTCAATATCACTAGAAACCGCACCTTTGCCATGAGTATCCGACTCCAAATGGCCCAAATATATTCAATTCAATTCCACATCGTAAATAATATTGCAACCAACTGATTCCTCTATTAAATTTAAAGCTAGGGCGTGAAAATAGGTAAAATAACCAAAATGCCCCTCCATCCAACGTCTCAAAATTGAATAATTTTCACGTTTTCAGAACTCTCGTACTCTCACGAGTCTAACCATATAAAAATCTCCCAAATCGGAGGTCAAATACCCCCTCAAAACCCCATAACTAGGTCTAAGAAGTTTTACCCACTTTTCATTCAAAAATCCAAAATTAAAGGGTGAATTCGCGATTAGATTAATGAGTTTTAGTCATAGGATAGTAGAGAATCGTTACCCAGTGATTGCCCTCGAAAAACCCTTGAAATTGCTCCCAAATCCGAGCTCCAAACCTTGAGTTTTGATAAAAATGGCAAAACCTCGTTTTTGAAATGTTAAGTACTGTTCAGGTAATTGAAGTATCGCGAACGCGGCAGAGATCACGCGTTCGCGAAGAAGGAAAATATAAGGGCCCCAAAAATGCCCTTCGCGATCGCGAAGGAAGGGATGCGAACGCGAAGGCCTGGTTCAGTGAACTATGTGAACGCGACCAGGTATACGCGAACGCGTTGAAGAAAAATGAAAGGGCCAGAAATTGCCCTACGCGAACGCGAAGATGGTCACGCGATCGCGATGGAGAAAATTACAAACCTACGCGAACGCGGGGGCTGGTACGCGAACACGTATAAGGAAATTGGTACCCTTCAAGGATTACCCTATGCGAACGTGATGGAGGGGCCGCGAACGCGATGAAAGTTTAGGCCACCACTACGTGAACGCAGTAGCTTCTTCGCGAACGCGAAGAAGGACTTCAGACCTGCAATTTTCTACAACATTTCCAAACCTCAAATTGCTCCGTTGAGCATCTGAAACACACCCGAAGCCCCGGGACCTCAACCAAACCTACAGACATATTCCATAACATCATTCAAACTTGTACCAATCCTTAAACCACCTAAAACAACGCCAGAAACATGAATTAATCAAAGATTCAAGCCTAAGAACTTCAAATTCCAACAAAACACACTTCCGATCAAAAACCTATCCAAACCTCGCCTGAATGACCTAAAATTTTGCACACACATACCAAATGACATGAGGGAGCTACAACAACTTCCGGAATTCCAATCCGACCGTCGGATCAAAAACTCACTATCGGACCGGAAACTTCAAAAATTCAAACTTCGGCATTTTAGGCCTAAATGAGCTACGAACCTCCAAAATACATTTCGAACACGATCCCAATCCCGCAATCACCTAACGGAGCTAACGAAACCATCAGATTTCCATTCTGAGGTCGTCTTAATACTGTCACGACTACGGACCATTTTTCAACACTTAAGCTTTCATTTAGGGACTAAGTGTCCCAAAACACTTCGAATCCTAACACCGAATGTCCCGGCAAATCAAAATAGCATAAATGAACTTAGGAAAAACAGTTAATGGGAAATCGGGGCATAAATTTCAAAAACGACCGGCCGGGTCGTTACATTTACCACCTTACCATTTACCAGTGCTAATAACGTAATCATCAACGACAAGCTTTGTGAAAACTAAAGGAGAATGAGTGGTGGTTTTATTTATTTATTTAAGGCAACTTTTATCATTTGCGGGAGACTAAAGCAGTAAAAAAAGTAAAATATGTATATGGCCGGTTTGACTTCTGTTGCAGAGTATATGGCGGGCATAAATAATACTTATTTTAATAATGAAATTAAAAAATACGTTGTTTAGATATATTGAGTAGGGACGGAGGCACGTTAACACAAGGGGTTCACCCTACTCCGCTTGATCGAAATTTTTTAATAAATAAATAAGTAAATAATATGCAAAACATAAACACTACGTATATAAATAGCTCACAATGACAATGCTTGTTAAACTATCATATATTAAACATAGATTACTGACCACAAAATGTTTCGAACTATATTGGAACTTGATTAGTTAAGCGTTTGTTCACTACTTTAAATGTTGATATTGCTTAAGAAAAATTATGCGTGCACCCCGGATATTGAGGAAATTAATTGAGGTCAGGGAGAGGAAGGGGTGGTTGTATAGAAAGTGGAGTCCATGTCATATGAGTCCAACAATGTAACGACCCGACCGGTCGTTTTGAGTACCAGCGCTCCGTTCAGCAGTCGGAGGCCATGAACAGCTTCACTTCAGGTATTATGACTTGTGCGCGTGGTCGGAATTAAATTTCAAGAAGTTCAGAGTTGATTTGGGAAGAGAATTCTCATTTCGAAAG
>MU756873.1:24168-63545 GCA_026770625.1 Nicotiana glauca
CAAGTTGAGGGAAGCGAGGCTCA
This sequence comes from Nicotiana glauca, assembly GCA_026770625.1. Taxonomy (NCBI): domain Eukaryota; kingdom Viridiplantae; phylum Streptophyta; class Magnoliopsida; order Solanales; family Solanaceae; genus Nicotiana; species Nicotiana glauca. Next base: position 24,192 of record MU756873.1, read on the forward strand.
GATGGTTTGGACACATCCAGAGTAGAAGCCCAGATGCGCCGGTGAGGAGGTGTGAGCGGCTGGCTCTGGTGGGCATGAGGAGAGGTAGAGAGCGGCCTAAGAAGTATTGGAGAGAGGTGATCAGACAGAACATGGTGAGGATTCAGATTACCGAGGACATGACCCTAGACAGGAAGTTGTGGAGATCGAGCATTAAGGTTGTAGGTTAGGAGGTAGTTGAGAATATCTCACGCCGTAGAGTGAGGCTATTCTGTTAGGACTTGATCTTTGACTATTAGTGTTTTATGTTGAGTTCACACTACTTTTTCGTTCCTCTTTGATGTGCTTTATCTACTGATTATTGTTTTGCTTTTCACTTATTTTCTGGTTCTGGTGATTCTGTTCTTTGTTTTATGGTTTCTATTGAAGGTACTGATAGATTGCTTCTTTTCGTCTTCTTTTGTCTTCTTGAGCTGAGGATCTTTCGGAAATAGCCTCTCTACCCCCGCGGGGTAGGGGTAAGGTCTGTGTACACACTACCCTCCCCATACCCCATTAGTGAAATTTCACTGGGTTGTTGCTGTTGTAATATAATACTTCATCCGGTCCACAATAAGTGTCCAATTTACTTTTAGCACGCTCATTAAGAAAATACTAAATTCTATACAAAATTACCTAGTATGATTAAGCTACCCTTATTTAGTAAGTTAATATGATGAGAGAAATTTTTTTTTAGGGATATGCACATAAGGATAAAAGAGTAAAAATAAATTGAATTTTTTCTTGATTATCTAACTAAACACTTATTTTGAACCAAAATCAAAAAATAAATTGGACATTTATTGTGGACGGGAGAGAATATAGATATAGATAGATAGGTAGATAGATTAAAAGTCCAAACATTGAGTGCAAGCGGATAAAAAATGGAATCACACAGTAACTTACGAACCCAAAGTACACAATTCCTATTCCTCTCACTAGCTATTTTCCAAACAAAAGCTAAACTTTAATTCAGCTTTATATAATTTTTTTCAGACACAAGGAGTAAAGATCTGGCCTTCACAAATACTTTCCCTTGTCCACTATATAGTCATTTCAATGTCCTTTTCCATGTGACCGGTGCATTGAGCAAAATGCAGATGGTTTGCTGTCATTTGCTTGAAGACAAATATTGGTCCTTTACTATCAATTAATGTAAGGGGGTTGGGGAAAAGTAGAACAAATGGGGACCATAGATATACTATCGACAAATCTCAGTAAAATGTTCTGGTTCTGAAACCACCTGGACTAACTACATGTGCAAGTTTCGATGGTGACAAGCCCAATACAAAGTACTACTCCAACTTAACACCACTTTCACTACACTAAAGTGAATAAAACTTCAAAATTTTACTTTAGTCTTTTTGGAAATTCAAAGATTTAACTTCCAATGCTAGATTCAGCATATCTATCTAACAATAAATTTTATTTGGCAGGGAATATCTTATTTATTTTAGTGGATTTGCCTCTCGTGAATCTAAATTAGTAAGGTCGGTGGCTTTGAAAATGGAACGGTTAAATCGGAAAAATATTTATCAACATTGGCAAGGAAAATTTATTTTAGGAGTGTAAATATTAAATTAAATTTATATTTTATAAAGTTTGCAACCTTTTTCAGATTTAGTTCTTTTCAGATACTTTACCATCGTAGCTTTCATATATGTAAGAGTAATATGGTTGTGGAGCTGTTCTAGCGGCTTTCCAGTAGCATACACTAGGGTGATTAAGAATATGTAGGACGTTGTTAATTCTCGGGTGAGGATTGTGGGAGGTGACTCGGAGCATTTCCCTGTTGTGTTGGGCTGCACCAGAGATCGACTCTTAGCCCGTTTTCATTTGCCTTGACGATGGATGTGCTGTCACGACACATCCAAAGGGAGGTGTCTTGGTGCATGCTATTTGCCGAAGATATAGTGTTGATTGATGAGACATGAAGCTGAGTTAACGCGAGGTTGGAGGTTTAGAGACAAACCTTGGAGTCTATAGGTTCAAGTTGAGCAAAACCAAAACAGAATACTTGAAGTGCAAATTTAGTGACGGGACTCATGAAACAGACGTGGATGTAAAGCTTGATGCTGAAGTTATTTGCAAGAGAGCTAGTTTCAAGTATCTCCGGTCTATTATCCAAGGTAATGGGGAGATTGATGAAGATGTCGCACATAGCATGGGAGTGGAATGGATAAAATGGAAGCTCTCTTTCCGGTGTTTTATGTGATAAGAATGTGTAGCCAAGACTTAAGGGTAAGTTTTATAGTGTGGTGGTTCAACCGACTAGATGTATGAGGCTGAGTGTTGGTCAGTCAAGAACTCTCATATATTCAGAAGATGAAAATAGCAGAAATAAGAATGTTGAGATGGATGTGTAGGTGTACCAAGAGAGATAAGATTAGGAATGAAGCTATCCGGGACAAAGCTGGAGTAGCCTTCGTGGAGGACAAGATGCGATAGTCAAGGCTGAGATGGTTCGGACATGTTAAGAGGATAAGCATTGATGCTCCCGTTAGGAGGTGTGAGATGTTGGTCATGGCGAGTTTGAGAAAAGGTCGAGATAGGCCTAAAAATACTGGGGGCGGAGAGGTGATTAGGTAGGACATGACGCTGCTTCAGCTCACCGAGGACATGATCGGAGGGTGTGAAGATCGAGGATTAGGATAGAAGGTTAGTAGGTTAGTAGGTAATTGGAAGTTTCTTAGTTGCTCACTGATAGTCTTAGCAGCATGCATGTCTCTTCATATTCCTAGGTATTTATTGCGTTATATGGTTTGGTTCGCTTCAGGTTTTGTATTCTCTGTTGTTATTATTTGGTACTATGTATCCTTTATCTCGCTCTTTTTCTTCTCTCATTCTTCCTTTTCTTCTCATGTTGGGAATATACTGGGTTTTTTGTTGTTGTTGTAAGAGTAATATGTTGGACATTTGTAAGTTTATATAGAAATTTGAAAAAAAATGGTATATTTAATTAATCTTGCAATATATTAGTAAATATCATGACCATGAGGTTCATCCAACTTGCTTATTCTATAAAAACGCCACATCTAATTCCCCTTCTAGGCAATAAACAACGAACCAAAGCTACTTGTGATGCTTTGAAAGAACAAAAACTTATCCAGCTCCCAAATTGTTCTCAATCGAAATAAATGGAACGGATTTACTATAAAATGGCTATTTAATGCGTACGTTAATGTCGTTCATTTAGATATTAGTTCTTGTAGCACCTTAAAGGTACGTTTTACTTATCAGGACTATTTTCCTATAAGTTCACAAGATGTTGATGATATATAGTTCAATAAAGATTTGAATGGAGATTTTTTAAAATTTTCTTGCATGATAACATTAAAATAATCAACTCACACGTGTTAAAAAAAGTGGTTGGTTAGGAAGAGATTCCGAGTTGACTATTAAATGTTGACTTTATCTTCACAATGTTTCATGTTCTCTTGAATCCTGTATAGATACAGCTTGAATCCGCTGAGCTTGATTGTCGGGACAGCTTGAAAAATTATGAAATTTTCCATTTTCTTAAATTGTTTCCAACTGATCGTCGTGTTAATCAAACACGAGAATTTCTACAGAGAATGGATAAGTTTACTTGGTCTGGTGCAAATATGAATAAGTTTTTCACTTTAGGGAATTAGTGAATTAAAACTTTAGGGAAAAAATGTACAGTACGTATTAATTACTTGCGCAAAATTATTTGGGGACAGTTTAAATATCTTTAAAAATTTCATGCTCCAATAGTTCTTGTGGAGAATACAATTCTTCACAGTTCCTCTTAATAAGATTTTTGTAGTTCAAAGCCTAACCAAAAGTAGAGTTATCCCCGCTTCAATTTGTGTCAATTTATTTGGTAGAGTCCCTAAGAAATGTATATTCAAACACAAATAATTACGGGTTATAAATAAAATTCTTGTCCACACTCCAAACATCTTAATCAGACTTAATCATCATCTACAATATTTTATTAATACCATAAAAGGTATCTTGTCTCTGGAATTTTCTTCACTATTTCTCTACGGGAAAGGCATCCATTTTTTTTTAGGGAAAGAAAATTTCAAATTCAAATGTATTTTAATAGCGGTATCTCCCGCAGAAACTGGTCGAGTCATACATATTATATTACACAAGAAAAAACCACTTTCGTGTCATAAAAAATAATTGACTTATGAAAATTCTTGCTTTTAATTATTTGTATTACATACTGAAAGGGAGGGAGGATGAGAAAAGGATATTAAGAAATGAACTCACACATCATATGAAACTCTCCCATAAAAAATCTAGAACATTTTATTAAACTTGCTCTTTTTTTTCCTTGAATTTGTCTTGAAATTTTTCACCGAATAATTTACTTTTATTGATAATTATCTATGATTTTGCCAACATAATTCATGAACAAATAAGCAGGATACATTAGTTAGCGTCGCCTGTCAGCGGCCGAAGCTACTTGATTTTCTCCCAAGATCATAGAATGTCTAATGCTACAATATTAAATTAGTTTTTCAACACTTCTGAAGCGTAATTTATAACGTAAAGATAAAATACTACATAATAATATACATATTTTTCAGCGCAAGTATTCTCGTAACTAAATTCTGAAGCTCGTAACAGAAGCTCAACAAGCATACAAATTTTCATTTCCCATTACGACAACCTGTGCCAAAAAGAAGGGGAAAAAACAGCATAACGATCAAAACGGACTAGTAGTTAGTACATATATTTTCTCTCCCCTTACACATTCTTCCCAATGATATCTCCCTTTTAATATTAAGTTGAGGATATGATAAAGAACCTTATCATGAGACTTTATAAAAAAATTTAAAAAAAAATGGCAGCAAAATGTACTAAGCACTCGTTATGTGCGGGATTTGAGATTCGAAGGGCCGGACCACAAGGATATATTGTATGCAGTCTTACCTGCATTTCTACCAGGGGCTCCTACGACGACTAGAACAACTTCATCTTCAAATAGGAAACTAGAAAAACAAGCTAGGAGTAAATCAAAAGTGCAAATAACGTTACATATAAAAGTTCTAAAATAGGACAATAACCATTAAACTTTCCACATTCCATTTACCTTACGAACAAAACAAACTCCGAATTAATGAAACCTGTTGTTCCATATTCAGCACAGACTAGATAAGGGAATTAAATCAGGACAAAAGAGAAGCAAGAAGAACATTTCCATTTCACTGGCTTAATTTTATAAAGTAATCCATCCAACACTGTGAAATAGCATCTTCAAGAAAACTAAAATATTCACCAGCAGAAAATAGGCCGAATATACATTGAATTTCATTATCCTTTTTTTTTTTTGGTGGTTTTTACATTTTATTTACCATTGTTTCCATGTTGTCACTCCGTTGAGAGGGACTTCTCCAAAACCCAGCCCCATAAAATTTGTTCCACATTTCCTTCTCCAGCGCCACGACATCCTTATCGGATCCCAGGCTGTTTCCGCCATCAACCACCGCGAGCGGGGTGGTGCCGATGGGGTGTATTGAAAGCTCCGTGTCTTCAGAGCGGACCAAAAGCCCTTTCTTCATCAGCCGACGTCGGCGTTTCTTCCTCAGTGCCTTCCGGCAAAGTCCCGCCGGCAACTTATACACAGCTAACACGAGGAGATTCACCAGCCCGCAAGGGCAGCAGCAACAAACCGCTGCACATTCAGCCGTCGTTCCGCCGGCGACCTCCGCGAACCGCGCCGCCTTCCGAACCCCACCTCGTGACGATGAATCTTGGCCCGATAACAGTGGCTGCCGCCGCCGGTCCACCGAAAGTGATGAAGGTGCACGGAGGACTATCTGTTTTGTCATAATCCGAAAAATAAGATTTTTCTCCTCAAAACTATTCAAAAATCAAAGAACCCCACCAGAGATTTTGGTGGGTAGGGGAGGAAATGGCAGTCGTCGGCCTTGGTGAGAGGAGAGATGCATCAGAGATTTTGGTGGGGTTGGGGTTGGCCGTGGGGTGGGAGGGGAAATATAAACTGTTGAAATAATGGTAACCCCTCCGAAATTGAAGGCAGAAGTTTTTAAGCTACCTGTGCAGGCAAAATATAAATACTATGAGAATTAATGAAGTTTTACTTAGTTAAATGTATGTGAACATAAGCTTTTCCTTCTCCTACTCTTTTGCTTTTCTTCTTCTATATTAATTGAAGTTTAATTGATTGTGATGTGACTATAATATGTGGAGGAGAGAAAAATAAGGTTTTTTTGGTGGAGCACGGTATTGGTATTGAAGGGTGGGAAGAGGAGGATGTGGTCTGAAATTTATAAAGATGATGTGGTGAGTGAATGAGGTGTAAGGACATGGATGGATGAAGTATTTTTTATTACAAAATTTTTTAGAGGATGATAAATAATAGACTTGTCTTTTATGTAGTTATTTTTTTAAATTTATTTCAAAAAGAATAACACATTTTATATATATATATATATATATAGTTTTTTATCATTAATAATATAATTTACTAATTATATATATGTTATTAAATATTTAATACAATAACTTTCAATAATATTTTTTAAATTTTATGTTTAGTCAAACAAGTTTATATAAATTAAAACAGATGGAGCAATAGTTTTTTGTTGGATTGCATTCTAAGAGCCCGCTTGAACATAAGAAAATCTTATAATTTTTCGAATCTCACTTGCAAATGCATTTTCGCCTGTTTTTCAGTTGATAATGAGAAGGTTGCTAATTTTTTGTTGTAAGATATGTTTAAAAAAAGACATACAAATATGTTGCAAAAATTATAGGCATACAAAACTTCATCTTCAATTTAAATTTGAGTGAAATTCCAAATTTAAAAAATAATGAAATTCATGTCCAAACCCTACTAAAATGAGGTAAGATGCTTGGGATCCCTCCATCTTTCACGGAACATCTTTGATTTATTTTATAAATACGAAAAACTTCTCGATAGAAATTATTTTACTATTCATAATGGGTTTACCTGAATCAAAAATAGTTGGTCCAATAAATTAAGAATATAGAGGGTTAAAATATCTATCCAAAAAAATGGAGTGTTGTTGGAAAGGGTGGGGAGGGTCGACGGTATGTCGGGTTGGGGGACAAGAATACATGAGAGAGTTCAAGGTGTTCTTAGAGGAAGACAAGACATTTGGAGATGATAAAATAGAGGATGTACGAGGAAGAGGATGAACTAATTTAGAATTTACGGCTAGTCTAACAATGGCTATTTGTTTCTGGTCCCTCCAACTTGTTTTTAGGGTTACACATGAATTACAAAGAAGAATTGAAAAAACTATAAAATTAAAAAATTAAAATTAAACTATCTTTTTTTTTGAACGATAAGGAAGCATATATATTAATATAAGCAAAAACTTACACTTAGGTTACATAGTTCCGTAGGACATTTCTATTATTTAAAGTTACTAGACTATTACAAACATTGGTACTTAGTTGTTTAATTCCAAAACAAACATCTTGCATGTCCTTTTCCAAAATAGTTTCAACAAAACGAGGTGGACGTGCAAGGTGATAGCATTTATCCGGCTCGAAATGCTTGACTGCTTCCTTAGCTAAGCAATCTGCTACGGCATTTCCTTCCTAAAATTGTGCCTGATCACCGGGGATTTCAGTTGGTGCATCAATGATCTGCAGTTAAGTAAACATGCATTAGTATTGGCATTCTCATCCATTAGCATTTTTATTGTATTCGTTGAATCTGATTCAATCTCTATAGCTGCATATGACATCTACACAACTAATTTTAGTCCTTGCTCCAGTGCTAGAAGTTCAGCCTGCAAGGAGCATGTTGTATAGCACGGTTTTGAAAAGCCCATGATCCAATCACCAGCGTTATTTTTGAAAATCCCTCATATACTTGCATGAAGCTTTTCTTTCAATAAAGCCCCATCAATGTTAAGTTTTATCGTGTTTGGAGGAGGTCTTCCCCAGTGGATTCTAATTTTGATTGTTGATTGTTGTACGGGATTTTTCTCAGTAAAGAAGAGAAATTTTCATATTTGATGGAGAACCTGGCTAGGATTAATATCTAGGTCCAGATTGTTCAGGTTATTATTATTTCTATTCTTTCACAGATTCCAAATAAAAAAGGGCAGAATATTTTCCCAAGCATAATGGTGATGACTATCTTGAAGATGAGAGTTCTTTAAGATAGTTAACCAGTTGGACTGAGCATTACTCTGATTGATTATTAGACCAATACTTGACCAATAACTCTTAGCTATAGGGCATTGGAGAAATATGTGAGTGGCATCCTCAGGCCCTTGTTTGCTCATAGGGCAAGTAAGATCAATATTAATACCAATCTAGTGAAGGTAGGTCCTGCAAGGAATTTTTTGATGCATGCATTGCCAAATAAAGAACTTGATTTTTGTAGGACAATGGAGATCACAAATCCAATTAAAGCTAGACTCTTTATCCTGAGTGATCATGTGGTTATCCTCTAGAAGTTTGTAGCAAGACTTGGAAGTAAACATGACATTGCTATTCATGTCCTAAGACATGAGATCTTTATCTATTGAGCATAATAGCGTAGCAGTAGCATTTGATTTTGTTTATTAGGTTAGGGAGGAGGTCAAAGCATATTTTAGAAACATCCAATGATCATTCCTTATCAGCTGACTAAGAGAGATTGAGTAATCAGATTTATGGAGATGACCTTCTTTAATATTTCTAAGGCTAAGAGCATTATGAATCCATCTAGAGGTCCAAATATCCATTTTAGAATTTCTACTCGGACGCCAAAAGGTTCCTTTCATAACGATTTTATAGCATTTTAGTATGGTTGCCCAGATATCGGAACAATTTGAGGAAGGTTTTTTATGGGCATATTTACTGACAATTAGTTGAGCCCAAGGTTTTTAGGAAGATTAATAAGACGCCAACTAAGGTTAGGAAGGAGTACAGTATTTTTATGGAAGGATGAGTGAATTCCTAGGCCACCTTCTGATTTTTGCTTTCTGACAGTCTTCCAATTAAATAAATGGAGTTTTTTCTTAGCATTAGTGGTACCCTATATGAAGTCCCTTTGAATTTTATCAATTTGACTTAACACTTTTTTAAGGAGCATAGTGTATTGCATTACATGAGAGGGCATAACATTAAGAGTTGAGGATGCTAAGGTGGTTCTTCTACAATATTAAGAAGATTAGTTTTTCAAAGAGAGAGTTTAGCACGTATTTTGTCAATGACAAACTGAAAATCCTTAGTCTTGGGTTTAAAGTTTAGAGTAGGGAAACCAAGGTATTTCCCAAACTCAACACTTTGCCTCATGCTAAATAAGTTTACAAAATGGTTAGAAATGTCCCGTTGACAATTTTTGGAGAACACAATCCTGGATTTAGAATAATTGGTTGAGGTCCCGAGGGCTTTGGGTGTGTTTCGGATGCTCAACGGGTCATTTTGGAACTTAGAGAATTGCACAAAAAGTTGCAGCAGTCAGTTTTGGTTTCCTCCTTCACGTTCGCGAGTGGGGCCTCGCGTTCGCGAAGAGGAGCTGGGGTTGGTGAAGTTTAATGCTTCGCATTCGTGAATTTATTCCCGTGTTTGCGAGGCAGTGGAATCTTATACCTACACGTTCGCGAAGATGGTCCCGCATTCGCGTATAGGGAGGGAAGTTGGTCATCGTGTTCGCGACTTGGTCATCACGTTCGCGAAAGAGGAAGTTGGCCAGTAGGATTTTTGTGCATCGCGTTTTCGATAGTATTCTCGCGTTCCCGAAGAAGAACGCATGTGGGCAGAATATAAGATTTCAAAATCGAGGGTTTAGCCATTTTGTGAAAACTAGAGCTTGGGAGCTCGGATTTGAGCGAGATGTCGAGGTACTTTCAGAGATTTCAATTTGGTAATGATTTTTATCTCCTTTTTGCTTATAACCAATTAATTTAAACATGAATTCATCATTTAATTTCGGATTGGAGATGAAAATTGGGGAAAATTGGAAGAAAGTTTTTAGACCTAGAATTCGAGTTTTGACTGGGTATTTGACATTAGATTTGGATAAATTTGGTATGGTTAGACTCGCAAGAGTATGAGGATTCTAAATATATAAATTTTACCCGATTCCGAGACGTGGGTCCAGAGGGCATTTTGGTCATTTTACCTAATTTTGCATATTAGCTTAGAATTTATTTGTAGAATCAGTTACTTGAAGTGCCATTTACATTATACAATTGCATTGAATAGATTTGGACCATTTGGAGTCGAATACTCGTGGCAAGAATGTGGTTTCGGGTTGAGTTTGAGCTGGTTCGAGGTAAGTGACTTGCCTAACCTTGTGTGGGGGAAACTCCCTTAGGATTTGGTATTATTGATGTTTGAAATACCTTGTACGTGAGGAGACGAGTGCGTACTTGTGCTAATTGTTGAAAAATCCGATTTTCATTAAGTACTTAGAATTGTACTTCTTTTCCTGTTTATACTATGTGTAATTTAAGCTTGCTATTAGTCTAGGGAAGTATGTTTAGTCGACTTAATTGCTTTGCTTGCTCTAATTGCTTTAGTTAGATTATGCACAGCATGCTAGGCTAAAAATACCTATTTTTACTTAGTATGGAAATTTGGATTGAATTAAGTATTCGTTGTGTTGTTGCTGCATGTTTACTTTGGGACTACGGGACGGTATCCCGGTGATCCCCCCTATATGTTTACTTTGGGACTACAGAATTTTTTTTCGGGAGATCCCCCTGCACTTTTATATTGGAGCTACGGGACTGCACGCGGTAGATTCCTCTAGTACTGGATATTTATATTTGGGACTACGCATCGGGATTTCGGTAGATCCCCGTGCATTATGAGTTAGATTACGGGACTACACCCGGGAGATCCACTGGATATTTACATTTGGAGACTACAGGACGGTATCCTGGTAGATCCCCAGTAGTTATCTCTGCGTTGAGATGTATTTATTTCCGTGATTATTTTGTCTCTGTTAAGTTGTTGTTGTTCTTATATCCCGTGTTACTTCTTACTGTTGCACTTAAGTATACTATCTTATTCTACACTGTTATATCTTGTATTTCCTTTAGCCTTAGTAGGGCCCTGACCTTCCTCGTCACTACCTGACAGAGGTTAGACTTGGCACTTACTGAGTACCGGTTGGTGTACTCATGCCACTTCCTGCGCATGTTTTTCATGTGCAGATCCAGGTTCTTCCACTCAGACTTATCATGCTTGAGGCGAGGCGTTTTGTAGAGACTCCGAGGTATATCTGTCGCATCCGGAGACCGAAGATCCCTTTCTATTTTCAATACTAGTATATCTCTTTCTGTATTTTTCCTTGTTGGTAGACATTCTGGAGTTAGAGCTTATTATGTAATCTCTTAGCTTGTGATTCATGGGATTTCGGGTTTTTGAAATTGTTCGATTGTTGAGATCTTGTGTTGGTATATGACGAGCTGCATCTTAGACACTTCTATAGTTGGTTATCTTCAATTTTTATTTGTTTTTCCACATTTAGTTCCTTTTCCCCCCGTAAATTGTTAGGCTTACCTAGTCGTAAAGATTAGGTGCCGTCACGACAGTTCGCGGAAGGCAAAGTTGGATCGTGACACTGATGTTGTGGGTGATCCCTAATAAACTCCCAAAAAATCATCAATGCATCATGGGGGGAAGTTCTAGCTGAAAAACTCTCCATCCCGTATACGTGATTACCTATGGCCCTCTGGAGCGTAAGTAGCTCACGTGATAGCGGTCTAGGATGAATAGTCGGGCGATCTATAATGATTTCCTTACATTGAATAATGTTAATTAAACGTATGCTAACTTACGTTGTCATAATGAAAGATTTATTTATTATTACTGTATGAGATTTATCTATACGTTTATTTTTTTGGATTTCACGATAAAATTCCGACAGAGTATCCTCTGTATTGCCAGCTATCCATTTTTTATTCAATAATGAAAGATTTCTAAAGTATGTTATTCGTATAACTTATAGCGGGCAAAGTAAGAATTTAACAACCGAAGTAGGAAGCAAAATATTACTTTTATGGCTGGCAAACAAATAAAGTAGTCAGCATTTAATAAACATATACTATTATACAAATACGTTCAATACTATTAATAAACAATAAAATATACAAACTTCTCCAATTAAACAATATTCAACAAAATAAATAAATAACAAAAAACTAACTATATTTCAATATAATTGACCAAAATTACAAACACCAACAATATTGCAAATTATACAAGAATGTCACTATTCCTAGTTTTTATGGAATTTTTAAAAAATAAACCCGAAATTTATTTTACAATTACTTCAACTTACAAAAAAAAAGGTACACAAAAAGATCTGAAATAAAGAGCGCAATAGTTAATACACATAATGTAAATAATTAATAAGGAGAAAAGTGTTAAGAAATACCTAAATTTTGAAGATTTTTGGAAAGCTTGAATGTATTTTTGGACCATCGTTTCTCAAAATTCGGCCACTTACTTTATTCTACGCCATGGATAGACCTTCAATCCTCGAAAAAAATATAAAATTCGTGCTTTTTCTTGGGACTTTGATCACGCCCAACTCTAGTCCTAAAAAGGATTAGCGGTCGCTGCAAATATAATCCGGTCTAAAAATCCGGAGTCGAATCCCACATAGAACTAAGGTTTCTCTATAACTATTCAATATCACCAAAAATACAAGCTTGAATAATTCCTAACTTATAGATATTAAGATTTTGTGTTTAACTAACTAACTAACTAATTAAAATAATAAATTAACACTAAAAATATTACCGGTCGGAGAAAAGATAAAGAAGGTCTAGATTTTATGATTTTCCCAATATCAGAATCCTTCCCGCTATGTATTCTATAATTTCGCTTAAGTATTCTCTAGCGATCATGAGCGCTCTGGCTTTAATTACAGCTCACTTAGATCGCACCTAAGGCTTCATTATCCCTAATTCCACCTTTAAACCCTTGGTTATTGATTCCTCACATACGTCGGGAATGATTTTGTTCAACATCTACCTAAATATGCACTCTCTCCCGAGTAATACATACTAAATAGGCACAGCTAACTGAAGGCCCTTCAATCAACCAAAACAATAATATAGTTGAACAAATAGAGAAAATACTACGGCTCAATTATATAAAAACGTAACAATAATTTATCATTCAAAAGGTTCCATCAAAACCCTAGATAACAAATTAGCTATTCATAATAGTATGTAAAGCTACAATACTAAAAGTCATAACCAACAATGAAAAATAGTAAGAGGAAGGAAAAACTCGTAGAAAAATTCCCTGCCTTGCTCCTATTGTGTCTTTGCCTCCTTAGGTCGAATCTGTGTCTCAAATCTGTCCAACCTCCCTCAAAATATTATTTTTCCATGAATATATATCAAGTAGGGCCCAAATAATTATACCTTCTCCTATGCGAAAAAGGACATATTTTCCGGACAGGACGTGCGCGGCCGCACTTGACCGCACTCAGACCGCGCATATCCACTTTGATTCTGCCTGACAAGCGCGGCCTGAGTGCGAGCGCACTTGACGCTCTGTTGGGATTTTGGAAAACGTAAAACATGAAAGTTGTAGCCCTTTGCGTTAGCTTTCCAACCATATATTGTGGAGCCCAAATGGAGTTCTAAGCAAAATGTTATGCGCATTTATAGACAATGCAAAATATGCCTACTCGATTCTTCGTTTGTTCTTAACTATCATCCGTTGATCCCCGAACACGATCCCGGCTTAATTCTTTGGGCTTTTACTCAGACTTCAAAGCTCCAAATCACTTGAATTCATTTCATAACCTCTACATAGCTCGGAATTACTCCTGCAAAGCATAAAATACACAAGTATTGCAATACACTAGCGATTAAAGCTCAAACTCAATTAAAGTACAGTAAATTTGAGTATAGTAAGCGACTAAAATACGTAATTATAGCCTATCATTAGACCCGTGTGGGCTCCAATTTAGTAAAAATAATTTTAAAAATTAGGGGAGGGGACCGTCGACGCGACTGCCGGGGGAAGAAGGGTGGTCGTTCTTTTATTACGGTATAGCGCATGAATTACATGCGCTATCCATGACCAACATATAGCGCATATTTTACATGCGTTATATGTTAACGGGATAACTGGCCATTAACATATAGAGCATGTAAACGTATAAAATGGTACTTAGTTTTTTTAGGGACCTATTTTAGTTCCTTGAGTCCAAACAATTGATTCTTAGGTTCCGGACTCGAGATTATGGGTGTGTTTGATAATGAAGAAAAATATTTTATGAAAATTATTAATTTCTCCATGGACGTTAGCTTAAAATTTTTGAAAATTATGTTCTCATGAACTCAAATGACTTTTCTATCAAAAGGAGAAAAAATATTTTTTGAAAAATCTTTTTCAACTTTCCTTTTGAAAAAAAAAATCTTTTTCAACCTTCCTTTATTCTACCCGCACCCTTGCCACCTCTACCCCCACCCCTACCACTGCCACCTCGGCCCTTAGATGCCGACCTACTACATTCCCTCGCTTTTACCAATTTCGTCTCCCATAATGATTGCTTAAATTATATATTTAAAAAAAAAATATTTTCTGCTAACTAACTAAACACTAGAAAATAAGTAAAAAAATTACTTATTTGTCAAGAAAATATTTTTGTGGAACACAACCTGTAAGTAAAAGGCCATATTGCAGATTGTTCCGCAACTAGCAAAGGGAAAAAAGAAAAAATATTCCTTAATCCTTGTGATAAATGATAATGCTAGTTTATGGACATCAAAAGTACATCCTAACAAAATTTGACCTTCTATCAAAATAATCGCAGCTTAACCTCCAAATAATGGCATAACCCTTAATTCCGACTTTCCTCACCATTTTCTGACGAAGTGGTATGAATCAGAATCTCGAGAAACTAATGGTCGTGTGATCAATGAAAATACTAATGTCGAAGAATGGTGAGAAAAGGATTATTTCTTAATATAAAAAAAAAAAGGGAACACATAAAGCTCATAGAAAGCAATTATTTTGTACAATACTATTGCTCAGATTTTTAATTAATAAAAAAGTGCTCTCTTCGTTTCACTTTGTGTGACAAAATTTGAATATACACGAAGTTAAAGATTTTTTTTGAAACTTATAATTTACAATAATTCATAAATATTTGTGTTGCTATAAACTATCTAATTAAAGATAAAATTAAAAATTAAAAATTAAAAATTAAATTATTTTTAAAATAAGAAAATTATCATTTCTTTTGAAACAGACTAAAAATAAAATATTGCTACATCAAGTGAAGATGAGGGAAAAGTTGTTATAATTCGTAGTACAACTTGAAATTTATTTATGACCTTTCGAAAATACATGTAATGACACTCATTTTTTGCCGTCGATTTTAAGATAAAGGGTTCATTGTCTCATTTAAAAAGTGAAGGGAGTAGTATTTTATAAATTTAAAAGTTGAGGTGTTGAGTAGAATTTATTCGTAAAATAATTGAAAATGAAAGTTGACTAAATTTAAATTTAGTTTTTGAAGGTCAACCACTTCTATCTTTATCAAATGGAAAAGCTTTGCTGAGCCCTTATGACCCGAATTCAAAAAGAGGAATAAAGTTATAGAATTTAATAATAATAATTTAGGGAACTAGAAAATTTTTTGGTCGATCTAATAATTTTTCCGTAACAGTACTTTTTATTTTGTCAATGTGGAATTATCCAACATTGAAAATCTTACTAATAAAGGACCTTCGCCAATTCTTTTAGTAAAACTAATGTCAATTAAAAGCAAAGAAAGAATGAGAAATTGGAGCAGATATTAAATTAACCTACACAATACTGAGTTAAGCTCTTGCTTTTTAACTTCATTTTCACTTGCTAATTTTTTTTTTCTTTTCTTGAGAGTTTAGTTGTTTGACTTACTTCTTGATACGTGTGCTTTCAGTTACTGCACTCTAGAGATCATTGCAAAAAATGCAAGTATCTGCACCAGTTTCTAACTTCAGCTTCTTCAACAGTGTATAAAGACTTTGTAGGTGATAGTGGGATTAAGCTAAATTAAACGGATAATGGATCATTCGAGTTTGATTTCTTAATAAATGGGTGGGTTATACTGAACCGTTAGTTATAACATAATTCCGTGAGTTTTAGGAGCAAGTTTGAGCCAAAAGAAACCATTAAGGGTATCTATGGACCAAAATGCTAATAAAGGCCATTTCTCAGTCATTTTCAATACGTTAGGGTATTTTTTTATATTATAATTTTTCAATTTATTGATCACTAAATTGCGGTATATGAGCTCGCACGGTCGTTTTCGAACCGAGTAATCAGCTTCATGTG
The DNA here is from genome assembly GCA_026770625.1 of Nicotiana glauca. NCBI lineage: Eukaryota > Viridiplantae > Streptophyta > Magnoliopsida > Solanales > Solanaceae > Nicotiana > Nicotiana glauca. The sequence goes on from MU756873.1 coordinate 40,479, forward strand.
CAGAGAACTAGAGATAAGATCGAGTCCGTAAGAAAGGGCAGTCTACATGGAAGAGATTGAGACTCGTGCTTGATGCATTCAATGGCAAATCATTGTCCTACAATCCTGTCTACCACGTAAAAACAATGTTCTAGTTTTGTCAGCCTTATATTCTACTCCCTCCGTTTCAATTTATACGAACCCATTTAATTGGGCACGGAGTTTAAAAAAAGAGAGAAGACTTTTGAACTTGTGGTGTAAAATGAAGCACATATATTTTGTGTGGCTATAAATCATTGCATAAAGGTAAATTATTTCCAAATAGGGAAAGATGTCATTCTTTTTGGTACGGACTAAAAAGGAAATAGGTTCACATAAATTGAAACGGATGGAGGATTAGATAAGTTAGTTTGACTCGATAGAGAGTTTAAAAAAAAATAAAAATTTTCAAAATCTGTGGTATTAAAAATTTAATGGAAAAAAGCTTTATGGGGTCATGACTTTTGTATGATTATAAAAATATTTTATTAAGAATAAAATAAATAAAATAAAAAGTTTAAAATTAAATTATTTATAAATTTTAAAATATATTATTTATTTTGAAACAAATTAAAAAGGAAAGTCCCTTGTATGCAAAGGAGAGAGCATTATAAGTGCTCGACAGTGCAGTACGTGTCTAACGCTTAACACTCAATGCTCGCCTAATATATCCTTCGCAAATCGTGTATCAAATTTACTACACTTAGCACTGTTGACCTTTTTTTTTTATAACAAATGAATAAAGAAAGTTCTATTTATTTATAGAAATATGAAGATTTAAAATAATTCAAATAAAGAGTGATAGTATTGTATATATTTATTACTATTGAGAAGTTCGTGATTGTGAATATTATTTGAATATTTTTACAAAAAATAGATTGCCGAAATTAATATTTTTATTTACTATTTCTCTCATGTCTGGATTCTATGTCTCTCAAAATTATTAGACTTTATTTATTTGCTATTTGAAAGCAATTATGTATTTATTTATGAAGGAGTAATATTTTTAAATTATTCTAGTGATAATGTTCAGTTATTATTTACTTTAATGGTGGTTTGTTTAGTTTGATAAGTAAGTATTTTTTAAGAAATTGTAAAAATTCTTCAAACACTAAAATGTCATAGTTGATTTATATCTCATATAATAACTCTAACACTATTGCATTGTTTATACTTATAAAAATATGCTACAAATTTTGTTTTTTTTTTTTTAGAAAAAAATTCATGATTTTCGTAATGCTTTTTAATTTTCTTAAACTTTTAATGCACTTTTTTGTTGTTGGTGTTATTATACTCTTTTATTAAGTTTTAAATTAAAATTTTAAGGATTTGTACTCGGTCAAAATCGGGCTTGCCCCTTTTTGTATGATTAATCGAGATCGGGGCATGACTCGGCTAAGGTTCGACCCCATGTCATACTGGACCATGACACGAGGTTAGAATGCCAAGCTCGTAACTCAGGGGCCGATTGAGATCGAGACCAGCCAAGATCGAGACCAAGCGGGATGGAGATCGAGCAAGATCGAGGGAAGCCTGCTGAGCCAAATAACGGAAAGCCAGGATATCCGTGATCGGGCGAGGATCACGGCGGGCATCTCGACACGTATCAAGAAGAGGCCGATTAATTAGCTAATCATGAGATTTCTTACTGTATTTAGGATTGTATTAAGGGTAGGATTCCCTTGCTATATAAAAGGGGTCTAATCATTTGTAAAGAGCATCATATTCATGCTACATAACGCAATATACTATCTTTCTCTTAAGCTCTCAATACTTTATAATTCTGTTCATACTTTCTAGTGAAATACTTGTTTGATTCGAATGCGACCTTGCTCAAGGATCAAAGCTATACATTTCTTTTGGTTTGATTTATTTCCATTTATAGTTAATTTCAATAATAATATTGTGTTGTTCTCAGTTTGTGCCAAGTAAAATCACGTGTCATTAAAATCAAGTATAAATTCAATTGTTATCCGTTTTTAGGGTAAACAGTTTGGTGCCCACTGTAGGGATAATGATAATAGTGATTGCCTGGTGCAAATTTTCGTAACACACATATTTTACACTTGTCTTTGAAGTATCTTTGGTTACAGGATTGAAAAATATCAAACTCTCAGTTAGCACCTCAACACACTAACAATGATCTCATCCACCACAGCGAAAATGAGAATATTGCACCAGAAAATGTTGAACCCCCTGCTGGCCTTGATGGAATTCCGGCTGTAGATCTAATCAACATCAGTTCATATATAGCCATCAATGGAAATTTGGCCGTCGAACCCATAAGCAGCATTCGCGGGGGTACTCAATCGGCCACTCAGAACGCACATGGCGGTGAAGATGGTAGGACCTGCGGGTGATATTCAAAATGTTGTAGCCTGAACATGAGGCGATCAAGCTCCAAAATCAAAACCACACATCGAGCAGGGTCGAACCCGAGCCATCCCAAGAAATCATACACAGGGTCAAATCGACTTCGAAGAGGTCAAACGAGAAAAAATCAGAGACCAACCCTGCTATCATTAAGATGCTCGAAGAACTGATAAAGCGAATCGAGATAGGGGAAAAAAGATCGAGAAAAATGAAAAGAAGGTAGAAACCTATAATACCAAGATCAACCAAATCCCGAGGGCTCTACCAATACTTAAAGGACTAGATTCCAAAAAGTTTCTACAAAATCTTTCCCCCCGAGTGCAGCTCTGAAGCCGATCCCCAAGAAATTTTGTATGCTTGAGATTCCTAAATATAATGGGACGACTGATCCAAACGAACATGTCACCTCCTACATGTGTGTTATCAAAGGAAAAGACTTGGAAGACGACGAGATCGAATCAGTCTTGCTGAAGAAATTCGGGGAGACTCTATCGAAGGGTGCTACGATATGGTATCATAATTTACCGCGTAATTCTATTGAATCGTTTGCTATGCTTGTAGATTTATTTGTAAAGGCACACACTGGAGCCATCAAGGTCACAACCAGGAAGTCGGGCCTTTTCAAGGTAAGACAAAAGGATAACGAGATGCTCAGAGAATTCATGTCTCGATCCAAATGGAAAGAATGCATTTGCCACCGATCACCGACGATTGGGCTGTTCAAGCTCTCACTCATGGTCCTAATGTTCAAATTTTAGTAGCTTCACAACAGTTGAAGCAGAATTTGATCAATCTATTATGGAAACGAGCTCAAGGGCCGATCATAACAAGAGTTAGGATAATTACCCCCAAACTTGGGGATTGCCTTCCAAAAAATAAAACTCGAAGATATCGAGCAATTGAGGGTCTAGGGCATAAGAACTTTTTTGTGATCCTCGAACTTTAAAGGCCACAGATACTGCACTCGGGGACTACTCTCTCGGGCAAGCCAATATAAAATGGGAAAACAAGCCTAATGGGCGGATGCCAAACTAAAAGGCTACGACCAATTTAACATGGTCCAGAGACGTCTGATACCCGTAACAAAATAGGCCTTCGAAAAAGATTAAATTCTTTCACAGCCGATTCTAAAGGTTGCCCTCGTCAGAATCTTAAATTTAAGATATTTTTAGGAAAAAACTTCGGTAACTTCGAACTCCGATAACGCCTTAATCCTGAAAGACAATAAAGACAAGGTTTTGAACGAACCCTCAAACACAACCTTATTATTTATCATAAAGCACAGGAAAAAATTCGAGAGCTGAAAAGGGTACACCTTAACCCGAGTTCGAGCAAATTCTCACTTGGGGACTATCTATCAAGACCGAGGGGAACCTTATCTTGAGTTCAACCAAACTCTCACTCGACCATAAAGCCTAAGGGATACTTTTAGTTCGAGTTCGAGCAAGTCCTCACTCGACTACAAAGCCCAAGGTCTACCTTAACCCGAGTTTGAGTAAATTCTCACTCGGGACTATCTATCAAGCCCGACGGATACCTTATCTCGAGTTTGAGCAAGCCCTCACTCGACCATAAAGCATAAGGGCTACTTTAACTTCGAGTTTGAGTAAATCCTCACTCGACTGTTAAGCCTTAAGGCTTCTTTAGAGTTCGAGCAGGTCCTCACTCGATCATTAAGCTTAAGGGCTACATCAGCTTAAGTTTGAACAATCATTTAGGGCCCATCAATTAGAAACGGTTGAGGGCAGTGCTTTTTATCAGTCCCCACCATCTTAAACCTTAGACCCTCGAATATAACTTCATAATTTTATGCTAAGGCGCTTTGACCCTTACATAAATTAACAAAAAAACAACAGACGCCATGGAAGGGAAAAAGTTTTATATATTCATCAAAATACTTTTACAAGGGCAACACGACCCGATGGTAGTTCTTACAAAAGGCCAAAGCACCCTCAATAGAAATATAAAAACTATCCAAAAGCCTAAAAGGACTAGTAATATGTAGAATCAGCATCTTCACCCTTGAGGCCCTCTCCACTTTCGGATCCGCTCAGGCTCTCAGAATCGTCGTCATCAGGGTAAGCTGACCCCCTGGCTTCAGCTTCGATCTCCTTAGTGCTTCGATATCGGCTTTAAGATCGAAGACCTAAGAATGAATCTCCTCAAGAGTCTCCCTTTGAGATTGGCATTTGGCGTGCTCGGTGACCCAATTTGCTCAAACTTGAGCGGCCTGGGCGACTTCCTTTGCTCGAACCTGAGCAGCTTCGGCATCGACCCAGTAAATAGCTACCAAATGCATCAGCAATGGCCTTAGTAAACTTCAACCTCTGATTTGGCCTCTTTGAGCTCTATGACCAGCTTTTCCTGATCAAAAATTACTGAACCCAATTGAGACTGGAGCTCCTCGATTTTCTTGGTTTTCACCAAGGTTTTCTCTTTCATGCTTCGGACTTGGATTTCAGTCGAGGCCAGTTGGGCCCGGGAAATCTCCTTTTCTAAGGCAAGGCAATCCACATTCTTCTTCCATTCTTTGGTCTCAGTTTTCACTACTTCTATTTCCTCACAAAGTTGCCCAATCACATCGAGTTTTTGTTGGACATGCAGGTTCGAACCATTAGCCACCATGCCCGAGTCACCGTCCTTAACTTCAAAGATTTTTTTACCTGTTTGACCAGTTTGGCATGTTCTTTCTATGCCATTTCTAGCTCAACACGGAGGCCTTTAGCTTCCCTTTCTCTTTGCTCACTGAGAAGCTTGAAGGCATCCTTTTCTTCACTAAGCCCTCGGACCTCGGCCTTATACTGGTTAAGCTCTTTTTGGGATCAGAGGAAAGCCTCATGATAAAGTACCTAAGCCTACAAACATAGAAAAATGAGTTATATAAAGGGAGAAAAGTCTAAGTACGAAAATTGACATCGACAATAAAATCTGGGATTACCCGGTTTAGAGCCTGTTGGGCTTCGTTAAAAAGACATGGTGTTTCCACCTCATCCATCTTGGCTTGGTCTTCTTCAGTGACCAAGACTCGGAGATAACTAGCCACCCCTACAAAGGTAGAAAGAACTTGAGAATCCAATCCTCCGGGACGAGATGATAATTGATCGCTTACACCGGGGATCAACACTACGGGCCAGAATCTGATTGGTCAGTTTGAAGCTCGAGGAAGCCTCACTTGATCTCTTCCTCGGTACCTCTAAGTCACCCAGACCGGTGAAATCTTCCACTCCAACAAAATAGCGTGGAAAGGATCTTTTGCTCCATGGACCCCTTCCCTGTGGCGAGTCTCCACCACCTGAGCTTCATGTATCATCGACTCAGTAAATGTAGGAAATGAGGGAGAATCTCTGATATCTATCACCCTAAGTAAATATTTTGTATCAGCGCCTCCATCTCGGGAAGCCTCGAGCATGGTTTCTACACCAACATCAACCACCTCCTCGATAGCCTTCTAACCTCGAGTTGAGGCGTCTTCAGCACTTTTTTGCTCAGGAACTTCGACCAAGGTTTCCCCCTAAATCTCAGAGTTATTTTGGGGTTTCTGACCCTCAGAGTTCGTGGAATTTGAAGACCTTTTCCTGTTCTTCTCCCTCACCATCTTCGACACACATGGCGGGGGAATGATTTCTTCATTACCAGACGGGGGCCTCATCGTCACGTCCTTCGCAAAACCTATAAAAGAAGAGAAATGAGTAAGCTTGAGAAAATATTCGAATAGTGATCAAAACGATACGGAAGAAATTTACCACGACTACTAGCCTCCCATCGACCCTTCGCCAAATCGTGCCATGCGCGCTCGGCATATCGACTGCGATATTAGGCTCCTGACCTAGTTCTCGAGTTGGGGACCACACCTACCATCCAGGCAATGACTGCATCAAGTAAAATACTGATAAAAAGGGTGAAAACGAGGATAATAAATAGAAATTAAGGATAAAATTATACTTACGATTCATATTCCATTTCTTAGGAAATGGCATACTCTCAGCCTGGATCAAGTCCGAGGTCTTCACTAGAACAAACCGGCCCATCCAGTGTCGGTCTTTGTCCTCATCTATGCTTGAGAAAGATACATTGGTGGCCCGACGTTGAAGCTTTATTAGTCCTACTCGATAGAGTCGGGGGCTGTACATGCATATGAGGTGGTCGATGGTGAAGGAAGTCCATCGACTTTTCTTACAAAGAAATAAAGTAGTATCATTATCCTCAAAAAGAGGGATAAATCTGACCGAGGGAAACCTCGTATTGTTTTGAAAAAATATATGATAATCGGATCCAAGGGACACAACGTGAAGGGGTAAGTGTAACCCTTAAGATCCCTTCCACGTGGGTGGTGATTGATTATTCTGGAGGAGGCACCATCACATGTTTTTTTACCCCAGTTGCAATCTTTTTTAACCTGGGAGAGGAGTTTATCGGTTATCGAGAATATATATACCTCGATACCGACTCGCATCTTCCCGGCACCGATAAAGTCTTGTCAAACTTGAAATCAGAATCAATGACACACCCCCGGGGAAATGCTCTTCAGGGCATGGCTCCGCCGCTGGTTCCTCACTGGCCGGTCGTGGCAATGAAGCAGTCTCCTTTTGTGGAATGGTTTTTGAATTCTTAGCCTTTTTTGCTTTTATGAATGAAGAAGAATGGGAACCGAGGAGGGGTTCTTGGTATTTTATGATGAAACAAGAGAAGAAAACTAGAGATTTGAAAATACAAAGCTTTGAGGAAGGCAAAAGATTTTGAAGATTAGAATGAAGAAGATTTGAAAGTAAAAGTTTGAAAAATGAAGAAGGAGGGTATTTATCATTTCTCAATGATGGTTCAAAGCCGGTAATGGACAACCGTCAACTGACGCTCATTAAATGCTTGAGAAACTGTACCGACAAGACATTTCAATTACCTCTGCTGCTTACGTCGTGATGCTTATGTCATGATGCATCAATGTGAAGATCGAAGGCTCAAATCATTTCTTGTCATTACTCTCCAAAAAATGAGGGGACTATCTGTATACGGTCAAAATCGAACTTGCCCTTTTTGTATGATTAATCGAGACTGGGGCACGGTAGGCGAAGGTTTCAACCCATGTTATACCGGACCGTGACACGAGGTTAGATTGCCAAGATCATAACTCAGGGGCCGATCGAGATCGAGACCGTCCAAGATCGAGACCAAGAGGGACAGAGATCAAGCAAGATCGATGGAAGCCTGTCGATCCAAATAAAGGAAATCCAGGATATCCATGATCTGGCGAGGATCACGGTAGGAATCTCGGAACGTATCAAGAAGAGGCCGATTAATCAACTAATCATGGGATTTCTTGTTGTATTTAGGATTGTATTATAGGTAGGACTTCCCTGCTATATAAAGGGGGTCCAATCATTTGTAAAGGACATCATATTCACGCTACATAAAGTAGTATACTATCTTTCTCTTAAGCTCTCAATACTCTGTTATTCTATTCATACTTTTCAGTTAAATACTTATTTGATTCGAAGGCGACCTAGTTCGAGGATCAAAACTATACATTTCTTTTGGTTTGCTTTATTTTTATTTACAGTTAATTTCAATGATAATATTGTATTTTTCTTAGTTTTTGCCATATAAAATCACGTGTCCTTAAAACCATAGTATAAATTCAATTGTTATTCGTTTTTAGGGTAAACAGGATTCATTGGACTTACACACCATGTCTTCGAGGCTTGCATCTCGCTTCATACTAAGTAATTAAAATGTACACTACAAATCACTCTCCTGCCTTTTAAAATAATTCGTACAATCCATGAGTTTCGTCGAACTCATCAATTGCAGAAATGAGTACCAACACACCAATCACCAGGGGTGTTCATGGTTCAGTTTGGATCGGTTTTTCCCTAAAAAAAAATCAAACCAAGTAAGTCGGTTTTTCAAATATTAGAACCAAACCAAACCAATGAAGTCGATTTTTCTCGATTCGGTTTATGTCGATTTTTTGTTTTTTTCGGTTATTTGTCGGTTTTTTCTTAAATATAATACATACACTGCCGAACACATATTCCAGCGACCATATTTTCAATGTAAAACTATCAAATCAATTGCCCTTTGAGAAATATATTATTTACCAAGATATATCGATTATAATTGAATCAAATAGTGATGGATAATTAAGGACTCAATTAAAATATAATATTTTTAACACAAAATGGTTTCTTACACTAAACAAAAGAAAAATACCAATCAAACTAGAATAAAGGTAAAGAACTATATTAAAAGTTCAAACTATTAACATTTACCATAATTTTTTTAAAACTTTATATAAAAATAAGCATATATATAGGTGTAATAATAAATTTGAAATAGCTGCTCCTATAATCGGGTTGGTTTATTTTTTTTAATTAAAACCAAAACCAAACCAAATTTGATCGATTTTTAAAATTTAAAACCAAAACCAAACCAAACCAAAAAGTATCGAATTTTTTTGTCAGTTTGGTTTGGTTCGATTTTTCGGCTTTTAATGAACACCCCTACCAATCACATTTGAGAAAAGATGGCGGCTACAGTCTAAGAATACAACAAGAACATTATTCATGAATGTTCAACTACCTTATATTGTATTGGCAGAAATTCGACCATGCGATGGTCAAGGGGTCAACCCCATCGTAACCAATTTATAGTAAATGATCAACGCTATTGACTTTTGACTCACGATAGCTGTCCTTTTTGTGAACAAGAGATTCACGGCCCTTTCGCAACAAGAGGACGTCTCCACAACCAAAAACGACGCCAACTTGTGACCAGCTCACAAAGCTTGAAGCTATAAATACCAAGAGAGAGAACCTCCAAAGGGGGGCTTCTTCTTCTACACAACTCTAAATACATAGAAATGGGAAGATATGCTCCATAAATGGGGCAATAAACAAGATCACTGTAAGATCCTGAACCTCTTCAAGGAGAGGCAGGTCAAGCTACTATGATGAATAAAACCCCGTTTATATCACTCCCCAATTGATTACTCATATATCTCAAATTTGTCTTCTGATCTAATGATTAATTATGATTGGCTATTATTTACCCCTTGAATTATTTCGATTGATTTGCTCGGGAAGTATTCGATAATTTTTGGCACAATCAATTTGGCGCCGTCTGTGGGGATTTCCTAGTGAAATCACATAGTTTCTTCCTGGAATCGAAGCCAAAGGAACATAAAAAAAAAAGAAATCAATCCAACTCAAACAGACCAAAGGAAACACATCGAGCACATATCACTCGAGTGCATCAAAGGAATCTAAGATATGAAAACAACCAGACAAGAAGAAGAAGCCCCTCTTCTCCCTCAAGACAGAAGTATGATGCATTTCCCTCACCCCTAACGTGGTGTCAGGCCAGAAACCGGCACAGGGCTATTTCAAGCCAGGACTGGGTCTCAGGCTAAGTGCCTTCACCATCAAATGTATCAGGTTCGACCTCAATCGAACCGGGAATCAGGCTAAGTGCCTTCGCCATCAAATTTATTAGGTTCGACCTCACTCGAACCGGGCCTCAGGCTAAGTGCCTTCACCCTCAAAATTTATTAGCTTCGACCTCACTCGAACTGGGCCTCAGGCTAAGTTCCTTCGCCATCAAAGGTATCAGGTTCGACCTCAGTCGAATCGGGAATCAGGCTAAGTGCCTTCTCAAATTTATTAGGTTCGACCTCACTCGAACCGGGCCTCAGGCTAAGTGCCTTCGTCCTCAAAATTTATTAGGTTCGACCTCACTCGAACCGGGCCTCAGGCTAATTGCCTTCGCCCTCAAAATTTATTAGGTTCAACCTTACTCGAATCGGGCCTCAGGCTAAGTGCCTTCGCCCTCAAAATCTATTAGGTTCGACCTCAGTCGAACTGAGACTCAGGCTAAGTGCCTTCACCATCAAATGTATCAGGTTCGACCTCAGTCGAACCGGGAGTCAGGCTAAGTGCCTTCGCCATCAAATTTATTAGGTTCGACCTCACTTGAACCGGGCCTCAGGCTAAGTGCCTTCGCCCTCAAAATCTATGAGGTTTGACCTCAGTCTAACTGGGGCTCAGGCTAAGCGCCTTCGCCATCAAACGTGTTAGGTTTGACCGCACTCGAACCGGGCCTCAGGCTAAGTGCCTTCGCCCTCAAAATCTATTAGGTTCGACCTCAATCGAACTGGGACTCAGGCTAAGTGCCTTCGCTATCAAATGTATCAGGTTCGACCTCAGTCGAACCGGGACTTAGGCTAAGTGCCTTCGCCATCAAATTTATTAGGTTCGACCTCATTCGAACCAGGCCTCAGGCTAAGTGCCTTCGACCTCAAAATCTATTCGGTTTGGCCTCAGTCAAACTGGGGATCAGGCTAAGTGCCTTCGCCATCAAACGTGTTAGGTTCGACCTCACTCGAACTGTGTCTCAGGCTAAGTGCCTTCGCCATCAAATTTATTAGGTTTGACCTCAGTCGAACTAGGATTCAGGCTAAGTGCCTTCGCCATCAAATACATCAGGTTCGACCTCAGTCGAACTGGGACTCAGGCTAAGTGCCTTCGCCATCAAATTTATTAGGTTCGACCTCACTCGAACCGGGCCTCAGGCTAAGTGCCTTTGCCCTCAAAATATATTAGGTTTGACCTCAGTCGAACTGGGGATCAGGCTAAGTGCCTTTGCCATCAAACGTGTTATGTTCGACCTCACTTGAATTGGGTCTCAGGCTAAGTGCCTTCGCCATCAAATTTATTAGGTTCGACCTCAGTCGAACTGGGATTCAGGCTAAGTGCCTTCGCCATCAAATACATCAGGTTCGTCCTCAGTCGAACCGGGACTCAGGCTAAGTGCCTTCACCATCAAATTTATTTGGTTCGACCTCAGTCGAACTGGGACTCAGACTAAGTGCCTTCGCCGTCAAATGTATCAGGTTCGACCTCAGTCGAACCGGGACTCAGGCTAAGTGCCTTCGCCATCAAATTTATTAGGTTCGACCTCAGTCAAACTGGGACTCAGGCTAAGTGCCTTCGCCATCAAATGTATTAGGTTCGACCTCAGTCGAACAGGGACTCAGGCTAAGTGCCTTCGCCATCAAATTTATTAGGTTCCACCTTGCTCGAACTGGGACTCAGGCTAAGTTCCTTCGCCATCAAATTTATTAGGATCGACCTTGCTCGAACTGGGTCTCAGGATAAGTGCCTTCGCCCTCAAAATTTATCAGATACGACCTTAGTCGAACTGGGGCTAGGGCGAAGAGAAACTAAGAGCCTTCACTACAAGACGACCGCCCCTCCCCGTTCGTATTGAGTCAAAGAGAAAATCATTATCAGTCCAAAAAAGTGACACGTCGACCTCGATCGAATTAAAGGGCGAGTTGTCTCTTCAAACATTTTAAAAAAAAAGGAGAGGAATGGAAGGCACAAAGTAAAGCACGAGACAAACGATGGAAAATATAGTACATTTATCTACAAAATTAAGAGTGCGGGTCCTCCCCGCTTACACCCGGCCCCAACCGATCAACACCAGAAATAAAAACAACAAGAAACAACCGAGTGTCAACCGACGAGCAGAATAAAAGATAAAAAAATAACAAATCTTTTTTTTACTCGGTGCCACCATCGCCGCCAGTCTCGCGCCACCGTCAGCCTCGAGTGTCGCCACATCATAACCACAGTCGGCACGAGCCTTCTGGTGTGCCACCTCGAAGACGGCTTCAGTCACAATACCTGTCTCCCATAAGTTCTTGTAAAACGTCGCGTTGAGCTTCGGCGTAGACCCAAAGTTCATGAGCCTGGTGGGAAACAGCAGTATGTGACGGACCATCTTGGTTCTGCAGTCGCCGGTTCTCTTCCTCCAAGGCCGCAATCCGGTGCGACATAACTTGGGCCTCCTGCTCAAGAACACCAATCCGTTCCTCGAGCCCCGCCTCTCTAAGGGACACTGTCTCCCTCTCCGGCTCAAGCCAGGACTCGTGCATGCGGATCGATGCCTCCAATGCCCCAGCCCTCGGCGAGGCACCCCTTTCCAGGAATTTTAAGGCAGCAACCTCGCCTTCCAGCGCCGCCAGTTTCCCACCCCATTCCGCAGCCGCCTCCGCTGCTTCGACCCGGTTCTGCTCCGCCTCTAATTCCATCTCCCTCAACTTACCCTGTAGGTGCGCACACTCAGCTGCGATTCCCTTTCCCGCCTCAAGCTCCTCATCCTTTTGACGGATCTGCTCTTCAAGAGCACTTTTACTGCCAAGTGCCTGCAACAACTGCAGGTCCCGCCTCGCCAACTCCTCGCCCAAAGCCCGATTGCGAGGATCGTTCCTCAAACGCTCGTGCAGCCCTCGACATCGATCACAATAACGACGATATTTTCCCAGCATCTGCAGGAAGATCCTCGAGCGAACATTGGCTCTGCGTATGTTCTCCACCTCCAACAAGTAAGTCCGCAAAACAAAGAGGAGGTAAAGCTGAGGCAAAAGCTAAGACAAAAAAAAAGAGGAGAGAAAGAACTAGGAACGTGCTACGTACCCTCAGGCCCATCACGCCACTTCATCCATCACTTCAATATTCGAAACGCTCCTCAAAGACACGTTCTCGGCCTCCAAACACAACAAATCAAACTGCGACACCAAGCTACTTCCTTCAGTTAGTAAGTTCAAATCCGAGGGAACCTCAATAAAATGGACTGGCCCCCCTGCGCGCACCGTAGAATATGTAATGCCCTCCTCGAACATACAGACGTCGTCGGGGTCCAAATCGGACTCAGACTCATGCTCTTCCTCCACCACGTTCTTCCCCCTCTCCGCCACAGATGGTGTAGAGCAACTTGCCATGGCCAACAATGGTACATCAGAGGTCTCGACGACGGCCTGTAAGGATCGACCATCCGCCTCGACAACACGAACTTCTGGCAGGGTCGTCAAGGCAACAACATTCCCTTGGCTAGGGATAACTGGGGCAACTCCAACCAACTCCCCCTCCTCGACAGCAAGCGTCACAGCCGCGCCACTCTCCGAATCCGTCGAGGGAGAATCCAAGTTGATCACTGATGGAGGAGCCGCCATAAATTCCACTCGCCACCTCTGCGAGGGCCTTTCCTCCTCCCCATTTGAAGGCGAGCCCGTCCGAGGAAGGACGAGCCCGGATGGCCTCTCATCTTGTAGCGTAGCTCGTGTTGGGGACGTGGCCGCTGACGACTCAACTAACGCGGCCCTCGGTACTGGGCGAGGCACGAGCGTAGCAGCTAGCCTGGCAATGGTACCCGCCGACGGAAAGCCAATTGAGGAGCTTTGACACGGCATGTTCGCCCTAGGCACAATGAACAAACGAATCAATAAGCATAGTCAAAACAAAACGAAAAGGAAAAGAGAAAGGGTCGATATTCCACCTGTCACGGGCCTGCGACCATGTCTCTCCCAAAAGGGCGCCAAGGTGCGAATCCCCACAGTACGAGGAAGCACTGCCTCGACCCAGTCCCGGAGCCCCTCCAAAGGAGGCGGCGGCAACTTTTCATCTACAAAATATTAAGGTAAATCAATAACCATAAACACGAAGCGTAAAGAATGTCAAAACAGGGCGGTTGCCCAGTAAGGAACGAGGTCTCACGTGCAAAGTTCCAAACTTCCGGGAACCCGTTTGGGTCCGCCACCAGGCGTTCAGTCCGAATATAGAAAAAGTTTTCAAAGGGACGGCGATTGACCTCGTCGTCCATCCCCACCATCAATCCCCTCGATCCTCGTGGGCATGCATGGATCATAGTGCCGCGGATCTTTTGTGGAGCAAAGAGACTGAGCACATGCCCCAGAGTGACCTCCCTACCGGCTAACTCCGCGTACTTGATAAACATGAGAAACATTTTATAGAGGTAAGGAGAAAGTTGGGCCGGGCACACCTCGTAATAGCGGCAGAAGTCAACTACCAGCATCGGGAGTGAGAGTGTATACCCCACCCGGAAGGGATAAGCATAGAACGAGCAATACCCTCGACGGTCGATCTGCACCCTGTCCTCAGTCTTCGCAAGCGCGATCTCGACATAACATGGAATACCCCACTGCTCCCGCATCTGGGATATCCCAACTTCCCCCATTAGAGAAGCAATGCCCCCCTGTTCTATACCGCCCGGTGCACTAAAATCCATCACCTGATTTCTTGGATGAGGCAGAACTTCATCGACCGAAGGAACTTCTTCACCTTCCACCAACTCTAATCCTTCATTTTCCTGAGCGGGATTTTCAACCATCGGAGAATTAGCCGTACGATTGCCGCGAGAAGAAGTTTCTGCCATAATTGATTCACAAGCGAGAGAAAGAAGAACTTTGACGGGAGAAACGAAGAAATCAATGATGATAACGATCGAAAGAATAGGGAAAAATGTGATTTAACAGAAGAAAAGGCTTCTCGAGAATTCTCTTAGAAGAACAATGAATGTGTAAAGAGCAAAATGACACATCCTCTATAGCTATAAATAACGAACTTTGCCTGCACGGAACCCAATAATTGCCATTAATACATGACCGGGCACGAAGCGATTCGGTTTCATGACAATGTGTGCCATTACGAACGACTGCGCGGAGTGGCGCTCCACTCACCAACCAACGGTTCAGTTCCGAAACTTCATTTCGGAGTTCTTAACACCATCAATAAATGAAAGGTGGGTCCGGCTCTTCCCAATCACGTCACTCTATCCGTCCGTCGAAGTCGACCCGGGCACGACCTCGACGAACGGAGGGACTAACTGTATTGGTAGAAATTCGACCATGCGATGGCCAGAGGGTCAACCCCATTGTAACCAATTTATAATAAATGGTCAACGCTATTGACTTTTGACTCACGACAGCCGTCCTTAAGATGAACAAGGGGGTCACGGCCCTTTCGCAACAAGAGGACGTCTCCGCAACCAAAAATGACGCCAACTCGTGACCAGCTCATGAAGCTTGAAGCTATAAATACCAAGAGAGAGAACCTCCAAAGGGGGCTTCTTCTTCTACACAACTCTGAATACATAGAAATGGGAAAATATGCTCCATAAATGGGGCGATAAACAAGATCACTGTAAGATCCTGAACCTCTTCAAGGAGAGGCAGGTCAAGCTACTATGATGAATAAAACCCCGTTTATATCACTCCCCAATTGATTACTCATATATCTCAAATTTGTCTTCTGATTCAGTGATTAATTATGATTGGCTATGATTTACCCCTTGAATTATTTCGATTGATTTGCTCGGGAAGCATTCGATAATTTTCGGCACAATCATATATCTCAAAGTGCTATGTAAAGTTGGGTGTGCAACCAATATCTTTGTATGTTATTTGATGTTTGAAATTAAAAATATAGAGTTTAGATAAAATAGGATAAAGTAAAACTGGTGTTTGAACACCCTGTAACTAATACACTATAGGTCCGCCGTTGACAATGCCACTAGAAGTGACAAACGCCGAGAACAGTCCCTGCATGATTGATACAAGTGTAGGTGCCCCCTTGTATGTATATATGAGTTTTTGCACGACCCAAAATTGAAAATAGTGATCAACTCCCATTATTTTATAGATTCTTACTAAAGGACGAATTAACCAAGCAGTGGCATTAGGTAATGTGGTTATCGTTCTTTATGCTTTCAGCTGATATGTATCAACGTAAGTTTGTGCTAGAATATTCCTTTCAATTAGAAAAGGATATATTCAATTATCAATTTTGTCAAGAATAACATCAATTTTATACTTCCTTAGTGATGAAAAAACTATTTTTTGTGATCTTCTTTTTTCTAAAATTACGGGAAATTAATAAAAGGCTAACTGCCAAAACTCTGACGCTAAATTAAATTTTGACCTACTAATCTTGAATCATCATTAGTATTGTTGTTATTATTTCAGCACTTTGGCTTATCGTTTATGTCAATGGTTACATGTAAGATGCCATTGTTTTCTTTGGTGGTTTCGTTTTAAAGTTAAAAGCATATTCTATTTGTTACGTGACATAAGACTTTAGGGAACTGACTATAAAGGGAGTAATTAAACTAAGAAAAACGTACCTTTCAGAACTTCTAATTAAAAGGTTTTATTCTATTGTTAAATGGGATGTATACAGATGACGTGCATTGATCTGTTATGTTACACCAATTGATTTGACACGCATACACTTTTTTTATTTGTAAGGGAAATAATTGGTTTGACAAATAATACTATTACTCAACGAGTGCGACACAAAATAAACACTAATATTGAGGGAAAAGAAAAGAGTATTTTGTGGCGCACCGAAAGCTCGATCAAATTTTCCTTTCAAAATTAAAGGGAGGAGTGACTAAGGAAGCATTTTCGCTTATTATTTTTTATGGTTTATTGGACCGGAAGTTTCGTCTCAACAACAGTAATATATTAGTATTGACGTCGATAGGGAGAAAAAAATGACAAAAAACTTTTCTCATCTTTTGGTACGATTAAATAGTCCCTTAAATATATTCCATCAATTTTAATTCTTTCATTGAAAAAAGAGTTAAAAATACCCCTAATCTATTGGATTTGGTATAAGCATGGCAACAATCTTCGTGTATTTCGCTCTTTCTCACCAAGCAATTACATACAATACATTACCAAACAAAGTGAGAAGCAAATTCAATATCAACAATAGTATTTGAAGATAACTCGACATATGAAAATCTTCCAAAATTTAGCACCAACAGCCAATCAACAATTCAACGATCTCGACGCCTAATATCTTAATAATCTAAACATATGAAATAACATGAATAGAAGAAATTAAAGAATTATATGATCTATCTAAAGCATGGAAGATAAAATACACAAATAATATGGTACAAATAAGGCTAATTCTACCTGAATGCTTATCTAATGGCCAACATATATACACCTATCAGGCTATCACCTTGCATATATATCGCCCCAACACATAGTTCACATCACAAATAGACCTCGATTCTACTATATTTTCCTCAAATCAATGTTAAACAAGACACTTACCTCTTTTCAGAACAAAATCAACAATCCAACATGAGTTTTACTTTAGAACAAGCCTCCAAACTACCCATGTCTTGTCAATTATTTATCAAACAAGTCAAAACAAGCTTTAGAAACTACCCTCGAATGAAAAAGGTTCATTCTTTAACATAATTAAAAAAGTCAACAGAAAGTCTAGTGTTACGACCCGGAATTCCCACGTTTAGAATCGTGATGGCGCCAACATTTGACTTGCTCGGCAAGCCATTGTTAGAGTAATTCTTTGCTAATTCTAAACACTTCAAAAAATCGAACCAATTAAAAAAAATGAAGCTCAAATAAAGTACGAAATAATATAATAATCCAATATCTAGTACAACCCGGATCTGGAGTCACAAGTACACGAGCTTCTAGAGTTTCTGCAAAGAGGGTTTGAAATAAGTACAATTGTCTCGAGTGAAGAGAACAGTAAATATTGAAAGAGGAAAAGGGACTTCAAGGTCTGCGAACGCCATCAGATCTACCTCGAGTCTCCAAATAAGCTAATCCAAGCTAATGCGCCTCACGGACAGCTGGGACCAGTACCGAAATCTGCACGAGAAGTGCAGAGTGTAGTATGAGTACAACCGACCCAATTTACTCCGTAAATGTCGACCCTAACCTCAACCAGGAAGTGACGAGGTTATGACAGGACATTAACATAATTAAACCTGTATGGACGGAAATATACGTACAACATAACAAAAAATAAAGATTAAACATGTACTATTGGGAGGGGACACGCGAAAGGGGTACATGATACGGAAACTACAACAATGAATGAAACATGAAACAATCAATAAACCTTCAGCCAATGACACTGATAAACATAATGAATAAAAAGTGCACGACATCACCGTTAGAGGTAGAAACTAGTCCCACTAACTCTCGAAGTCCATAAAGCATGCCTGGAACATATCCTCCAAATCTAAATTGTCTGTTAGAACTGTCAGTTCATTTGAGGATGGAACACGGTACTCAACTCGACACGTGTTCCTGTCACACACTGCACAACTATCCAAAAATGTGAAGTGAACTGCGTGCCTCGATTTGAAATGATAAAAATGGGCATACCATGTAGGCGCATAATCAACCGGATGTAAATCTTACCCAATCGCTCTGAAGAATAGGATGTCATCACCGGAATGAAATGTGCGGACTTAATCAATTGATCCACAATAACCCAAAAAACTTCATACTTGCTCAAGGTCCATGGTAATCCTACCACAAATTCCGTAGTAATGTGCTCCCATTTCCACTTCAGTATAACAAACTTCTGAGTCAACCCACCCAATTTTTTATGTTCATACTACCAGTTGATAGTTCAAATACCAAGATACATGTGCAACAATGTCTTTCTTCATCTTTCCCCACCAATAGTGCTCCCTCAAGTCACGATGCAACTTCATGACACCTGGCTGAATGGACTATCGTGAACTATGAGCCTCCTCAAGGATAAACTGCCATAACCCATCAATATTGGGAACACAAATCTGTCCCTGAAGTGGCATAAAAACATCATCCCCAATTAGAACCTCTTTAGGACCACCACGATGCATCGTATCTTTCAACACCAACAAGTGAGGATCATCAAAATGGCGAGCCTTGATATGCTCCAACAACGATGACTGTGCTACAACACATGCAAGAAACTTACTAGGCTCCGAAACATCCAACCTCATGAATCGATTAGCCAAAGCCTGAACATCTATGTCTAATAGCCTCTCCACTTCTGGTAAAAATGCCAAACTTCCCATGCTCTTTGCCTTCCTGGTCAAGGCATCGGCCACCACATTGGCCTTCGTCGAATGATGTAATATGGTGACATCATAATCTTTCAATAACTCTAGCCGCTACACTGCCTCAAATTAAGATCCTTCTATTTGACTAGATGCCGGAGGCTCTTATTATCGATGTAGACCTTGCATGGAACACGGTATAGATAGTGCCTCAAAATCTTGAGTGTATGAACAATGACTGCTAACTCTAAATCATGCACATGGTAACTCTTTTCATAGAATATCAACCGACGAGACGCGTAGGCCATCACCCTACCATCCTGCAGCAATACCGCGCCATGTCCAATATGAAATTCATCACAATACACAGTGTGAGATCGCAAAACTATGGGAAACACCAATATTGAGGCTGTAGTCAAGGAAGTCTTGAGCTTCTGAAAGCTCTCCTCACATTCATCAGACCATCTAAAAAGAGTGCCTTCATGAGTCAACTTGTTTAACGGGACTGAGATAGATGAGAAACCCTCCAAGAACTGGCAATAGTAACCCGCCAAACCCAAGAAGCTCCGAGTCTCTATAGCTGAAGTAGGTCTAGGCCCGTTCTAAAGTGCTCTAAATCTTTAATATCCACCTTGATACACTCGGAAGACACAACATGACCCAAAAAGGCAACTGAATCTAACCGGAATTCACACTTCAAACCTTGGCATATAATTGTCGATCCTTCAAAGTATGCATTACAACCCACATGTGCTGCTCATGCTCATCTGTACTATGAGACTAAACCAGAATATCATCAATGAAAACAATCACAAAGAAATCTACATAAGGCTTGAACACTCAGTTCATCAATTCCATGAAGGCTGCTAGGGCATTAGTCAAGTCAAATGACATCACCAAGAGCTTGTAATGACCATAACAAGTCCCATAAGATGTCTTAGGAACATCCGATGCCCTAACCTTCACCTGATGGTAGCCAAACCTCAAATCAATCTTAGAAAACACTTTGGCACCCTGAATCTGGTCAAATAAATCATCAAGCCTGGGAAACATATACTTGTACTTGATAGTGACATTGTTCATCTGCCAATAATCTATGCACATCCTCATCGATCCGTCCCTCTTCTTAACAAATAACACCGACGTACCCCAAGGTAAAACACTAAGTCTAATTAATCCCTTGTTAAGCAAATCTTACAACTGATCTTTCAATTCTTTTAACTCTATTGGGTTTATAAGGTACAGTGGATAGGTCGAATTCCAAAAAACCAAATCAATTTCGATATCCCTGTCGAGTGGCATACCCATCAAATCTATAGGAAACACCTCAGGAAACTCATTCACCACCGGTATGGAATCTATAGAAAGAATCTCTGCACTAGAATCACAAATATAAGTCAAATACGCCAAAACCCCCTTCTCGACCATATACCGAGCCTTCAAATATGATACCCCCTGCTAGTGAAGTGCTTGAGGGTCCCTCTCCACTCTAGTCCAGTCAACCCCGATATGGCTAAGGTCATAGTCTTGGCATGACAATCCAAGATAGCGTGACACGAGAACAACAAATCCTTATCAAGAATGACCTCAAAATCCACCATATTAAACAAAAAAAAATTACTTTATGAAAACCATTAATCGTAACAACAAAAGACCTGTATACCCTATCAACTACTATGAAATCTTCAACTGGTGTAGACACAAAAATAGGAACATCAAGAGAATCACGAGACATACTCAAATACGAAGCAAAATATTAAGACACCAAAGAATATCAGATCAAACAACATGAAAGCATCTCCATGACAAACTAAGACAATACCTGTAATAACTCCATCGGACGACTCTGCTTCAGGTCTACTTAGAAGTGTATAATGACGAGGTTGAGCCCCACAAACCTATCATTGACCTCTAGGATAACCTCTCACTAACTGGCCTCCACCTCTAATTAACTAGTCTTCACCTCGGGCTACCTGAGCCCCACCTCGAGCTGGTTGGGAGGGTGGAAGAGACATCGATGCTTTAATCATGGTACGAGTACCTTGCTGTGGCATACTGCTCTATGACCTAGGGCAAAACTTTGTGAAGTTCCTCATATCCTGACATACATAACAAGCCCTCAATTGTTGTGACTACTAATCATTGAACTGTCTCTGGCGACCTGAATAACCCCGGGTAATTTGGTTCAGAGGTGCACTAACCATAACTGGAGGCATACTATATGCTAGCTGCTCGGGGCGAGGTCCATAAGCACTGTGGCTGCCTCAAGTACCATGTGTGACCGATAGGGATGAATGAACCAGCCTGATAGGATGGCCTCTACCAAAGAACCCCTGTATCTAGATGAGGTACCATTGAATCCTTCAAATGATGGGGCCTCTTATAAGAGGTCGTATACCTAACATGGCCTCTAATGCACTCAATTCTCCTGGCGATCTCTACTACCCGAGTAAAAGAAATCTAGCCTCGATCTTTCTGGCCATTTGTATTTTGATTCCGTAGGTAAGATCCTCAATGAACCTCTACACCTTATCCCTCTCAGTAAGGATCAAGATAGCTTCATAGCATTATAAATATACAAATCTAGTCTCATACTGCGTAACAATCATACTAACTTGATGAAGGCACTCGTCATCTCGAACTGACTGCACAACTCCTCTCTCTGAATGAAGGTAATAAACGTCTCCAAGAACAACTGTGAGAACTAAGACCATGTGAGAGGAGGTGATCCTGCCGCCCTGCCTTTCTCATACACCTACCACTACCTCTTGGCAGAACAATATATTTGAAATATGGTGAAATCAACTCTACTAGAGTCCACTATCCCCATTTGTGAAAAATCTCATGGAAACGACCCAAGAAGTCCCAGGGGTCCTCAGAAGGTATATAACTAATGTGAGGGGATACAACTCGGTGAACCTTTCCAACCTATTTAGCTCACCAGTTGGTATCTACTCCTCTATACTTAGGCTTTGTAGCAATAATAGGCCGAACCGCCCCAATTGGTAGAACTGGTGCCGTTTGATAACTATGAGACACCTACTTTGGAGTGTGACTAGCGGGAGTCTAGGCTCCCCCCACGGCTTGAAAAATGATGGGTGCCACCGGAAACACACCGACTTGAGCCATTGGCTCTATCGGAATAGGGATATTATTATCCGGATCTATTTGAGGCTCGACAATGAGTGTCGCCATGTGTGCTCTAGACCGAGCTCTGCCTCTACCTTGTCCCTGACCCCGACCCCTATGATGACGTCCAAATACACTACTAAAAAGTAAATAGACACGTTTGCATGCAATATTATTTACCCAATTATGAGTCGGGGTCGAATCCCACAGAGAACAATATGTAGCCGATTGGAAATGTAAGAGAATTATCACTTGTTATGCAATGCCAAACACTTAGTATTGATTTGAGAAAATATCTATACCTAAGTGCGGAAATATAAACTAACCTAGAAAGCAAGTAAAATGATCAATGGCTACAAGTATGGATGCATCAAGTAACGATCCATTGTATTTTACGATATTACAAATATGAGTAAATTTATGTTAATTAGTCACGGGTAATGATTCTATATTAGCTTCTTCCAAAGATTAACAAGACATCCTAATTGAATTATCCTTAAAACAATTAAGAGATTAAGTACACCCGGAATGACTACAAATAGTTCAATCCTATCCCTAGGTAGAATTAGGGGTGACAATTTGAGCCCAAACCCATCTAACCCGCCGAACTAGCCCAAAGATTAATGGGTTGGGCTACAAATATTTTAGCTCATAGGTCAATTTGGGTTGGACCCAAGTTAACCCATTATTTTTTATAGCCCATTCTGACCCATTTAACAGCCCAAATACAACCCATGAAACTCATTCAAAACAAAGGATCTCAACCCAACTTATCTAGAAATTTACTTAGTTGCCCCAATATTATTTATTTGTTTTTTTTTTGTATTTTTAATTTTCTGTTCTTTTTTTTACGCCACCCACCCTACCCCCCCC